>VCCN01006724.1:687393-709468 GCA_006491835.1 Architeuthis dux | reverse complement strand
TAAACACCCACCTAAAATAACCACCCATGGGCAATCTATCGGGTGGGCTATCTTACGGTAGATCCCGGTAGTATTAAAATATATATCATGTATACTTGGGCAGCAATTCTTCATTAATGCATGTCTGGTTAAAAAAAGACGGAGAAGAAATATCTTGTTAATTTTTTATTAAATGTTTCTTGTTTCCATACAAAAAAACATGTTTGGATCCAGGGAGTGTAATAGTTGTCCAAAGGTGTTATCATACCAAGCGCTCTCGGCTAAACAATTAGCCATTTTCAAGGTCTTTGACAATTCCTCAATTATTTTATTCTTGTCCGTCGTATTTAACCAGACATGCTTAAATATATATAAATAAATATATATTACTAAATACATCCAATGGTGTTCCCATCTCTAATATTCTATTTTATTTAATTTAATCCCATCTCTAATAATTAATTTAATTTAATATTTTTTGTAAATATTTAAGTATAGACATTTTTAATCACTTCTGCCCTACCTGATTTCATCACTGGTTGATTTGTCTGGCGATGATTAACAAAAGATTGCTGAATCTTTATATATTGTATAATAAAAAAGATCCTATTAGTAGGCACAGTGTGGAGATTAAATACTGAATGCATGTAATACTCTTGTTAGATTTGAATGTCGTACAATGGTATTATTTAACGGCGAGTACAAAATGTTATGTAAATGTTATGCCGAATTCGCAGAATTGCCTAATTAGCGAATAAAATTACCTATTTACTTATTTTTTGTAAAAAAGTTCGATTTCACTTTGATTACATAAACTTTTGATCATAGAAAAGTAGTTGTTTTTATCCTTGTTCTGATTAAATAAACTTTTGATCAAATTAAAACTACGTATTTCGTTTTTGTAAAAGTTAAAACCACGTATTTCCTTTTTTTTTAAATTTGATCAAAAGTTTTTTTTGTTTTACAATCAAAAGTTCATGTAATCAAAGTGAAGTCAAACTTTTTTTTCAAAAAAATAAGTAAATACATAGTTTTATTCACTAATTAGGCAATTTTGCCGATTCGGTATAACATTGTCATATACTTATAAATATTGATGTTATAATAAAAATTTCATGTTCTGTTATGGTAGTTGCATGTTGTGATAATATTTTGAATTTACTGATATTTGTAATGTTATTATGATTATGACATATGTATACTAGCATCCCAAGGGAAATTATGAATCACCGCCACCCATATATGCTGTGTTGGGGGTGATCAATTAAGAAATTGGGCTGTGATAACTAAAAAAGTTTTGAAACCTCAAAAAACAAGCAGGCACAAACTAGTGACCAATTTAGCATAAGTTTACATTGCATATTGAACCCCCCATCTAAAAACCTATTTAGGGGAGAATTTTCAAAAAACATAAAAAACATTTCCCCTCTCATTGAGGGGAGTGTGTGTGTGTGTGTGTAAAATTTCAAGTTTCTACTATGAACAGTTAGGGCTGGGCGAAGTCCGGATACATAGATATATAAATGTGAACACATGAATAACCTAAACCCAGCAATAAACCAGTGTTGTGGGTAGCGGTGATTAATTCTAGATTTGTAGATATTAAGTTTATATGTATTAATCTATATACTACAATATTGATTATAACACATTTTGTATTTAATATGCATGGTTATTTATATTGTATTACTATTCCTTAAAGATTATTCCGTATGCTATATAGTTTTAATATATAACATTTATCATGATAAATGTTATATAACATATCAGACATACAGGTTTCCCCAGGCAACCAAAACTACAGCGTTCCTATAAAAACCTTTCGTAAGCTGAACCAGCATAAAGCGAAGTAGTAATTACCATTAATTCACATGGGAATAATTTGTGAGCGTTCCCAAACCCCCAAAATGTTGATGTTGGTAAGTTAGACTGAGTCAAAAAGCAAACTTTCGAAAAATTGCTGGATACCTGTATTGTATTTTTATCTGTGTATATGTATTACTGTTGATACTATGATATTGATGCATGTTAGCTTTGATCTTATGTTATTTTTTCTCTTGTGTGTGTGTGTGTGTGTAGTACCTGTCATATGTATTTGAACAGACAGCCATTTTACTCCTAATCATTTGGTTTTGAGAGTTAAAGACAGGAATATTACACAAGAATGACAAACTTTTTTGCAATCAACATAACTTGACTAAATGCATGTCTTGTTGTGTGGTTCTGAATGCCAAATTTCTTCAAAAAATGTTTTTTTTAAAGAATTGAATTTTTAAATGAAAAAAAAGCAAATTTTTTTGTTTCTATGCTTCTAAAATCTTTTTTCAAGAAGATTAGAAAAGTGAACTCACATTGCTATATGGAAGAGTTGCCAAACTAGCAAGTTAATTTTTATCCCCCCTGCTCAGAATCCATAATGGCCCCTGCAATTTCGGGAAATAAAATCAGATGTTATGCTTGTTCAAATACTTATGAGCAATACTTCTTTAAAAAAACATTTTTTCAAGAAATTTAGAATTCAGAACTACAAAACATGACTAAATGCATTCCTTGGTATGTTGATTGCAAACAAAATGTTTTTTCTTGGGTAATGTTCCTGTTTTTAATTCTTAAACCCATGCAATTAGGAGTAAAATGGCTCTGTTCAAATACTTACAACAGGTACTGTGTATTGAGAAAAAATTAAGATGACCAGTAATACTAATGTTTCACGTTTCAATGCATTCTTCAGACTGCATTGAAGCATGAAACATTAGTGTTACTGGTCATCTTAATTTTTCTCAATATAAATTTTAGCTCTACTTGTATTTACTAGGTATTGAGCACTCTTAATTAAATATTGTAAACAAAATATATTTGCTTCCTTATATGTGCTCTATGTATTTTTTCAAAAATATTTTTATATATATATAAATATATATATATATGTGTGTGTGTGTTTTTAAAGAAACACAATATGTTGAATGTACTTGTGCTCAATATTTTAGTTAATAAAACAGCATATAAAATTTTATATATGTTATGGGATTCGCTACATATTGACAGTCTGTTTCATTGCCACAGGCAACTCATCAGGAGAATGAGATTAAGATCGAAAGAACAAATCATTCCATTCGCCTGATGAGTTGCCTGTGGCAATGAAACAGACTGTCAATCTGTAGTGAATCCCATAACATAAATATCATTGTATTCCAAAGTGTAAGTCTTAAAAGCTGTGATCATGATTCCTTCATTTTTTTTGTTCTTCTAACGATTTTCCTCCTCCTCTCATTGTAGAATGATGAGCAAATCATCGACTGAAGAAAGCGAACTCGAGACACCACCTCCCCTTCCCGAAAAACAACGTGTCTCAAGCTCGACAGCCTTGGGCATGATGGGTAGCAGCAAAGGAGACAGCAACGGCCACTCCTCGTCCAGTCAGTCACCCCACAATAGCATGCTGTTTCCAAGCCCGTCACAGGACCATTCACTCGGTGGTTGTAGTAACAGCTCTGGATTGGTGACCCCATCTAGCCAGTCTCCACGGAGTTGTTCCCCCTTGAGTCGCTCTCCAGCCAGCAGCATTGGTTCTGGTCTCAACCAATCGATGGATGACTTGCTTAGCAGTAGTAATCGCAGTAGTAGAACTAATAGTTTTTCTCACGCCTCTTCAGAATCCAGGTTTGTGTGGATGTGGACGTGTGTTTTTCTTGCGTTTTTCAGTCTTTCTTAATTTAACCTTTTCCTCCCTAAAAACGACTCTAGGCGTGAAAAAAAGATTTCACTCATGGCCTGACCACGCCGTCAGTCATACATTTAATATGAAGAGATATAGAAATTTATTTACTGCCCATTGCATTTTTTTGTTCAGCAACTGATGTTAAATTAGTTTCAGGGCACACAGGCACTTTGTTAGACGAATGGAGTCAGGCAAGTAATCAAACATGACTGCTAGGGAGGAAAGAGTTAAATAAAGTCAATGTAAAGTGTACCCTTTATTAATACTGTTTTATTGGGTATCATTGGATTTAGCGCCCGAAACAAATTTCCGACTTAATTACCTCCCTTGGATTTGTTTACCAGGCCTCGTAGTCTAATCACACATTTTTTAAAATCATGTCACCTCACCAGAAGGTTTCATTTTGACAAAAATTAGATACATATGTTGCAAAGTGTCGGCAGCAGCACTTATCAGAAATGCAAAATATGTCTGTGTGTGTATTTTGCATGTATGCTTGTGTATACATGCAGTGTGTATGTGTATACATGCCACAAAGATGGCTACTGTAAGCTATTTTAGCCATTTTTAAAGACTAATCTAGACATTATTAGCCATTTAAATGGTCATAAAATGGCTAACAATGTTTTTAGTGCATTTTGGCATTTTAGCTTTTTCGAGGTTGATTTAGCACAAAAAACTTTTGAGTTGACAACACTGCTCGACCTCTGGACTTTAGACTTTGGAAAACCAATGATGTAAGACTTTATACTGGCCGCTTTAAAAATGTGCGATTAGAATATGAGTCTAGGTAAAGAAACCCAAGGGAGGTAATCTGGAATTTGTTTGGAGCGTTTCGGATGCTAAACCCAAGGATACCCATTTTATTTAATACCTTTTTTGATTTAGTATGGCTTTTAATTAAAACAGATTTAAAATTTCGTTTAATACAATTTTATGAAGATCTTCAAGAGCAGATCCAGCCTGCTGAGCTGATTGTCTTCCAAAATTGCTGGGGGTGAGGGGTGTCGTGTAAGTGCATGCATCCCCCCTAGAAAATCTTGAAAATGATGTATCCAAGATTGGCTAAAATTCAGGGCATATCAGCTAAATTCTGAGTGTCTTGAAAAGTTGTCATGTGTTGAGACAAAAAGATTTAAAACTTGGAAGATGCTCAGAAAACAGTATAAATAAAAAAAATTAGGAGGGTCTTCCAGAAGACCCTGGAAGACCCCCTGGATCCGCCCATTGAACAAGAAACGTCAAAATAGCAAAATCATTGGATATATTTAATTAATACAAATTAGTAAAGCCTTTTTGAAGGTTTGATTAACAGCATTAATCAAGGGTTCACTGCAGTGGCGTAGCAAGAGGGGGGTGAAGGGGTCAGTCGCCCCCGGGTGCAAAAATTCCATTGGCCTGAAATACTGGCGATGTCGAAATTCAAAAGTGTGCATATACTTTTGTCACAGGAAAAAAAATTGCATAACACAAGATTTTTGCGCACAAGGTCTTTGAAAAAAATTATTTTTTAAGCAAATATTTAATTTTTTTTTCACAATCGCAAAGTCTACAATATATTCATAAAAGAATCTCGGTATAAAAGACACAGGAAGAAAAGTCATGGAATCAAAGTCACATTGTAGCTTTACCCTGAGCTACCTAAAAAAAACTTAATAGGAAGAAAAATCACAGCTAAATAATCAAAACATTTTAAGGGTGAGGGCGCCAAAATTATCTTTGCCCCCGGGCACTCAGAACCCTTGCTACGCTACTGGTTCACTGTATTAAATCTTCAGACAATGTTATTAGAACCCTTACGAGCATAGGTAATTTATATATTCTTTGGAAACATTGATAATAGCAGTTCAAAGTTGAAAATGTGTGAGAAAATTTGTTTGTGGAAAGTATAGCAACATGTGAAGTGTTTTCATTAAGTCTTATTTTTTGGGGAGGTGCCGGGAATACAGAGTATCCAAAAGTAACCATCTATTTTGAGAAATAATATAAACAATGAATTACTTCTCTCACCTTTTGTTGGGCTGTGATCGCTAAAAGGTCCAAAGTTTTTAAAAAAACAAGTGGGCCTAAAAAATAGATGGTTACTTTGGGGACATCCTAATTTAATTCTTTTTCAGATGGGAAAATTCTTTTACCAGTTCTGAACCTTTCCCAATCTCTCTGGCTGGCTGTAATATATATCGCCCATAAATAAGTACACCCCTACCACTATTTTATAGAAATTTAATTGTCTTCTAAACCAGACATAGCAGAATTTTATTATTTCTAGTAGAACATTACACAATCAAAACAGATATTATCAGGTATTATTTATGACCAAAATCAACAACATTGAAACTGTTGCCAAAAATATGAATATGTTGCCGTCCAAAGATGAGTACAAAACTGCAAAAAAATATTTTTGGCAACAGTTTCAATGCTGTAGAGTTTGGTCATAAATAATACCTGATAATATCTGTTTTGATTGTGTGATGTTCCACTAGACAATAAAATCCCATGTTTGGTTTAGAAGACAATTAAGTTTCGATTAAAAAGTGGTAGGAGTGTACTTATTTATAGGATTACCAAATATTTTATTTTTGATACAGTGTTGATGTTCGTCCTTCAGAGTTATGTGCCCCTCATTGGGTATCTATAAATAGTATATCTGGGTGATGATAGAGGGCGTTATAATACCTAGCTTAGCTAGTTAACAAGATGGCAGGGTAGAACCGAAAACTCTCTAACAGCACATTCTAGCAAGAACAATAAATGACGACTGGGCTGAATACACAATAATTTCTCTGGCAGGAAAAGCGACCGGCTAATACGCAGACTGGGTAAATGTTCATGACAGAAATTCTGATAAAACCGTAAACATCAACTGGAAGGAAACTGTCAAAGAGGGGAAAGGGATCAAACATGAAGAAGTCTTGTTTGCCTACTCACACTCTCCAGGAACGTTGGATGCCATGTACAAGGTGAAAAAATAGATTCTTGCTGAAGCCATTATCAAAGACAGGATGGCAAAAGAAGAAATCAATGAATTGATTGACACTAAAAGACTGAGAGTGTTGATGATGGTCCTTCAGAGTTACGTGCCCCTCATTGGGTAGCTATAAATGGTCTGTCTGGGTGACGGTAGTAGTCATTATTATACCTAGCTTAGCTAGTTAACACAGTGTGATCAATTATAAGTATCGTGATTTTTGTTTCTGGGTAGTGAGTGTTATTTTAAAATTGCTTATGTGAAAAAAGTATAGAAAACGGCTATTATTCCCTTCAAACTTTGCATTTGTCACCAGGACAGTGATATTCAGATGATTGCTTTTCTTATTTTATGTGATTAAAATTGTTTTTTTTTAAATTGTGCAAATTCGCCCGTTGTCCAATTAGAAATGAGTAGATTTCAAATTATCACTGTCCTGGTCACAAAAGCAAAGTTTGAAGGGAATAATTTTCTATACTTTTTAGACATAATCAATCAGAAAATAACACCTATTACCCAGAAACAAAAATTTTTTTTAAAAACTGTTAGTGTTATTATCATCTATATCTTCAGGAAACACTGTCATTTTCTTTTTTTAAACTCATAAGAACCCACTGTGACACCGGTGTCACATACAATTTAATTGATCTGGACAGTAGCTTATGAAATATTATATTTCATCCATAATTTTAACTCGTGAAGTGTACTAAATGACATCTACTGAACATCTTGGTGCAGTCATGTGACTGTGTCAATTTGCCTACCGAGAATCCCATATAATGTACCTCCAAGTAGAAATAGGTCTGAGTTCTTATGGGTAAAGAGCCTTTTATATTAGGTTGATGCAAAAGTTTCTAGCATATTTTGACCAAATCTTTCATTCGCATAAATTTTGTAGCATGTTTATTCTCTCATTAAAGTATTTTCCCTGGGTTTCTATGACCTTATACCATCTTTTAGCTAAATTGTGTATTCCATCACGGTTCTGGTTTTGATTCAATGAATTCTTTGAAGAATATTTTAATAATTTGTTGGAACCATTAACCAGACCAGGAGTACTGCAGGGAGCACAACAAATGATAGTCTGAAGAGGACAGTTATTAAAATTTTAAGGTTTTTAAAATTTTGAAGTTTTAGAATTTTAATATTTTGTAATGTCTAGAACACAGAAATAGAAACAATTTTTGGTAAAGATCTACATCCGTTAACCAATTCTAAAAAAAATAGAAACAATTTTTGGTGAAGATCTACATCCGTTAACCAAGTCGAGAAAAAATAGAAACAACTTTTGGTAAAGATCTACATCTGTTAACAAAGCAAGTCGGAAAAAAATGTTTCTATTTTTTTCAACTTGTTTAACAGATGTAGATCTTTACCAAAAATACTTTCAATTTCAGATGTTATAAAATATTCTAGACGTTATAAAATATTAAAATTCTAAAACATCAAAATTTTAAAAGCCTTAAAATTGTAAAATTAACAAAACTTCGACTTTATTGCCTAGAATGAGGACTGTTCGCTTCCAATGTGTCATTCAAACAAGCCAATTGCTCACTCTAGTATTGTACTGTAATAGTTTGTCAAGATTTGTAATAAAGGATTCCCTATGAATCTCACCATACATAGAGAAGAACGTACCAACTTTTTTTCAAACAATCTAATCTGATCTCGTCTTCCCATCTACGATGATGACACAACGTTTCGGCCGATTCATTCAAAGATGGGAAGAAGAGATTAGATTGTCCTAAGAAAAAAAGTTGGTATGTTAATGACTCTTCTCAAAGTTATAGAAAAGCAGGGCCGGATTAGCCTATACACAAACTACGCCACGGCATGGGCCGAAGACATTGAGGGGATCCACAAATTGCCAAAAGACGTTGGTCACGTGACGATTTCTATTGTGTGAATAACAAGACCTGCGTTTATTATTCCAATATAAACTTACTGTTCAGATCTCGTATAATTTTAATATGATGGGCCACATTATGGGTGGCGCAGGGCCCCAACATTACAGGTGGCGTAGGGTCCGTTATGGTCTTAATCCGGCCCTGTACAGAAGAACTATTTTTCCGCAGTAAATTCTATTCAGGTTGAAAAGAGGAGGCTGTCCTGGATCTAACAATGATTTTCTTTTGTTTTGGATTCTCGTAATAAATCCATTTTTATTTTTTCACCAGTAAAAAAAAAAATTATCCAAAAATTACTTTTTTTCTGTTTTGAGCAGGAAGAAAGGCAAGTGTTTAAAAGCTGACCGTTCTTCGTTTCCGTAAGTTCACACGAAACCCATTTTATCCAGCTTCTGAATTTTTCCTAATGCTTGTAAACGGTGCACTACAGATAGCTGATTTGCGCAAGCAATAAAAAGCTATAAAAAAAAAAACCCTCAAAGACACTTGTATGCTTTTCTTAACATTGTGCAAAACGCTGGAATCTTTTGCATCAAACTAACCATTTTAGCAAATTTTATTTATGCGTTAATACGATGATGAACTTTGTCAGAGAATGATAGATATAAGGAATTTAAATAGGCAACAGTCGACTTATTAGGCCATCATACAAATACCTATTAACAGGAAACATAGAGGAGATAGTGATTCAAAATATTATATTTGTTGCTTTATTAAAAAGCCGGTTGAGATCCTAGAAGATAGCAGTAATGGGTTCAGTGTATCTAGTGATTGGGGCTGTACAGTTTTGTATAAGTTAGAAGTGTTGGGACTCATTATTTTTGTTTCCACACCGTTTCGACCGATTCATTCAACAACCTTCTTCAGGTGTACTATCCGTATGTAAAGAGATTCTTTTACGATAACGCGAAGTCAAAAACGTTAGCAAACAGAATTTTTTTTCTTCTCTCGATAGCGTCGACGCTCGTAACGTAGGTTGCAGATTGTTTTTAACTCCTTTCTTTGTTAAACAAAGAATTCCACACCGACTCGAATTTTCCGCTCATCTAACTTGTATATTTAGCTGACACTGAATGCTGATTCTTTTAGTTTCCTCACTCTCCATCAGCGTTCTGTCTATTCCCAAAGATAAAAATCTTTTAGAAAAAGTCCAGAGATGAGCAACTAAGTTAGTACCGAAATTAAAAAATATCCGTTATGAGGATAGGTTAAAAGTGTTAGGGTTAACATCGTTAGAAAATAGGAGAGATCGGGGAGACTTTTTAGTAGAAGGCAGTACAAGGGACTGAGAGGCCAGACATATACGGTAGAAGCAAATAGAAGTTCTTTTTTAGCAATAGTGTGGTGGGACTTTGGAATAGATTATCGGAATATGTAGTGCTATCAACAGATGTATATGATTTTAAGAAGAATTATGATGCTTATTACACCACTGCAAAGCTTTAAGGCCCTAGGTATTGTATAAATATGATTGTTATGATGTGTGCTTGTATATACAAATTGTATTTTTTTTTTTTTTTTCACACTAAAATAAATGTTCTAAATAAATGTTATTAATCAGACTTTCTCCCAGAGAGGATAATGTACACCTTTCTCCCTCCAGGTAAACAAAAATTGTACGGAAAACTTTTTGAATGTTAATGACTCTTCTCAAAATCAGGATGTTGAAAATGGCCTAAACAGCCATAACATGTACATCAAAAGTCATACATCAATCCAAATACACAAGGCGGAACTACGTTCATAAAAAAAAAATTGTTAATTTTAAAATTTTAAGTTTTTAAAATTTTGAAGTTTTAGAATTTTAATATTTTATAACATCTAGAACACTGAAATTGAAAGTATTTTTCATTTTCATAGTTTGTCTTCTCAAAATTGTAGACAAGTTGGACTTAATTAAACAGTTTGGCAAAGTTGGATGACTTAACCGTCATAAATGGATCGCATCATAAGGACAGATTTGACTGATCTAAAAAAAGCTAACATTGTTTTTTACTTTCTTAATAAGCTGGCACGGCATTGACTGTTTGAGTTTTTGTAAAAAAACAATTATTTTATTTTATTTTTTTTATTAAATCAAGTTTTGTAAACCATTTTTATTAATTTTTGACTACTATTTACATTCATCCTAATTTTTAGTTTGTTTAATCACAATTTAAGGCCGGAACGGCAGTGTTATTGTTTTGGTTTTAGTAAAAAAGCGATCAATTATTTTATTAATTAATTTTTATTTAGTATTGTAAACCATTTTTATTGATTTTTAACTACTATTTACCTTCATCTTATCTTTTAGTTTGTTTTTTTAATTACAATTCAACTTGGTTTAACTAAAAAAGCTATTATTCGTTCATTGTAAACTATTTTACACATTGTGATTTTTAAAAGAACTACTAACAATTAAGATGAGGGTAAATAGCAGTCAAAAATTAACAAAAATGATTTATAATACTTGATTTAATGAAAAAAAAAAATAAAACAATCTTTTTTTACTAAAACTCAAACCGTAATTGCTATGCCAGCTTAGTACGAAAGTTAAAAAAATGTTAGTTTCTTTAGTAGTGATCAGTCAAATCAGTCCTCATGATGCAATCTATTTATGATGGTTAAGTAGTCCTACTTTGCCAACAGTTTTTCTTGAGAGAAATTCAAAGAGTAGGGTCTGGATTACAAGAATGACTTAGCATTAACTTTTGTATAATATTATCTTTTGTATAATATTGATTCTGATGACTTGTCAACACTTGTTACTAATATTAGTATTATATTATTTGTTTTTCTTCTTCTGCTTCTTTCAGGAGTGCTACGATGGAGAGTAGTGTTGCTGTGGATGAGATCAACCAGTTGACAAAGAAGATTAACCAACTAACAACCAGCATTAAAGATGTCCCTCCCCCTGTGCCTGCTAAGAGTTTAAAGTCTCCCCGCTTCCCGTCCCATTACGACAACATCTCTCTTATAGACGGTTCTGGGAGCCTGATGGCTGGGGGTATGCCGGTCAGTGGTCTGATGGGCATCTGCAGCAGTAGCGGCAACATGTCCCACATGAGCAGCCACATGAGCAGTCATACTAGCAGCAGCAGTAGTAGTAGTAGTAGTAGTAGTCACAGCAGCCGCATGCTCTCCCAGTTCAGTGCCAGTGCTATGGCAGGTGCTAGTGGCTTACAATCTTTCGCTCAGTTTCACAGTCATAAATCCAGTTCTTATTTCTTCGCACAAACTTCACAAGAGACAATTTCCAGTTCCGACTTCTCATCTGGGGCCAGTCATTCGAGTCTGGAAAGTTTACATCAACAAGGACCGCCACCATTACCCCCAAAGAAAAAACACAGTATGTGACGTCTGTTATATTTTTTCTTCTTTATGTACCACTGTTCTTTTTTTAAATTTTTTTTTTAATTTAAAAAAAATTTTTTTTTTGATAGCATAAACCTATCAGTCGATGCCATCAAGAACAGAATTCGTCAAGGGGGTACCCAAAAATAACCAGAATTATTGACTCATCCTTGGTCATAACGTTGGAAAGAAACTCTGGGTCATTTTGGATTTGTTTCCTCAAATCGTCGCACAAATTTTCTCTCTTTCCTTTCTAACAAAGAAAAAACTTCAGAACAACAGTTTGGTTTAAAAATTGGGTATCGAAGATTTTTCAAAAGTTGCGCAAAAAAGTTTTTAAAAATTTGTTTGCCTTTCGAAAACCCATACCAAGCATTGCTATAGCTTTTAGATATGAAACCCCTTGAAAACACCTCATTTCGAGCTATAAATGCTACTTTTAGGCATTTTTGGTAGTTTTTAAGGCTAGGTATGTGCAAAATATTTTCCTCTGTGAGCAAACTAGGCACAAATTTTACGGATACGCTTTTCATTTTCAAATCTTGTTAACATCCACAGGCATGAACTCCAGACAAACTAGTCACCTAAAATAACTCATCAATTGTCCAATGACAATCTTCATTAATTGCATAGCAAACTTTTTGAAGATTTTTCCTCCTTTCGGCTTGTTAAAGGTCGGCCAGATCGTGGTTGGACTTCTTTTTCTTATCCTCTGTGAGCAAACTAGGCACAAATTTTATGGATACACTTTTCATTTTCAAATCTTAACATTCGCAGGCATGAACTCCAAGACAAACCAGTCACCTAAAATAACTCATGAATGCCCTGATAACGATCTTCATTGATTGCGTAGCAAACTTTTTGAAGATTTTTCGTCATTTCGGCTTGTTTAAGGTCGGCCAGATCGTGGTTGGTCTTCAAGTGACATTTCACCATGTTTGAAATGCGAATACCATTTGTACACTTGTGTTTTACCTAAAACTTCTTCCTTGAAAACTTCTCGAAGTTCTACAACTGTTTCAGCAGCAGTTTTCCAAAAAAAGAAAACAAAATTTCATGCACACTCTCTGTAGCTAAATCTGGCTCATATGTAGCTAAATCTGGCTCATTTGTAGCTATAATATAGCTCATTTGTAGCTATAATATAGCTCATTTGTAGCTATAATATAGCTCATTTGTAGCTATAATATAACTCATTTGTAGCTATAATATAACTCATTTGTAGCTATATCTAGCTCATTTGTAGCTAAATCAAGCTTATTTGTAGCTAAATCAAGCTTATTTGTAGCTTATAATATAGCTCATTTTTTAGCTATATATAGCTCATTTGTAGCTAATTCTAGCATTTGTAGCTGAACCAAGCTCATTTGTAGTTAAATTTAGCTCATTTGTAGCTAAATCCAGCTATTTTGGAGCTAGAATAATATATTGGTGTTATAACGCAAACCGTACTATAACGAACAGTGTTGTAATGGGGGAGGCCTGTTAAGAAACCAAAGAGAATGTAGCTAAATCTGGCTCATGTAGCTATATCTAGCTCATATGTAGCTATAATATAGCTCATTTGTAGCTAAATCAAGCTTATTTGTAGCTGAACCAAGCTCATTTGTAGCTAAATCAAGCTCATTTGTAGTTAAAATTAGCTCATTTGTAGCTAAATCCACCTATTTTGGAGCTAGAATAATATATTGGTGTTATAACGCAAACCGTACTATAATGAACCGTGTTGTAATGGGGGGAGGCCCTGTGTTAAGAAACCAAAGAGAGAATGTCGTTTCATCAGCCATTGCAAACGCTAGGGGGGAAAAAGCCACAAGAAACAACTCAGTCAATCCAGAACCACGCCTACTGGGTCAGAATAGTGTCAACTCATGACACCTAGCGGTGCAATGTGCAACTACGTCCAGTTTGCATGCCACATTCAAAATTCTGATTTTTTTTGGGTACCCCCTCATGTATAAGAATCGAACAATAGTATTTCCCAGGATCCTGCTATTAATGTTATTGTTATCATTATTCTACCATTTGTTTATTTTATCTCAAAAATCAATACGTTAAGTTCAAATTTTAAAAGTAAATGTTTAAGGAGATGGTTTAAATGAAATGAAATTATGATAATGTTAGCATCTTCAGGTATGACTTAAATTCTGGTTTCTGAAAGGTAACGTGAACATCTCATTTGTTCAGTTTTAAATTCTAAATTCAGCCAATGTTTGAAGAAATTTAGTGGGAACATGGGCCAGTAGGCCCCCTGTCCCAAACCAACATCTGGTATGTTATTTCAATGTTATTTCTGTGCATGAGTTCAAGTGGGGTTTAAAGCTAGATTTGATTATTCAAAGTACCAAAAAAGAGGCCTTTTGTACTTAAAGGTATTTAACGCATCATCAGATAATCAAGGGAGGTAGGTCTAAAGTGTTTATGGCAAAGTTGGACGACTTAACCATCAAAAATGGATCACATCATAAGGACTGATTTGACCAATCACCACTAAAGAAGCTACTTTCATACTAAACTGGCACAGCAATGACTGTTTGAGTTTTAGTAAAAGAAACAATTATTTTATTTTATTTTTTTATTAAATCAAGTATTATAAACCATTTTTATTAATTTTTTACTGCTATTTACCCATATCTTAATTTTTAGTATTTTTTTAAAAAATCACAATGTGTAAAATGGTTTAACGAATAATATTAATAGTTTTCTTACTAATTACAAGTTGAATTGTAATTAAAAAAACAACTAAAAGTTAAGATAAAGTTAAAAATGGTTTACAAAATAAAAATTGAATAATAAAATAATCGATCACTTTTTTCACTAAAACCAACACCATAACACTGCCGTGCCAGCCTTATTGAAATTTTGATTAAACAAACTAAAAATTAGGATGAATGTAAATAGTAGACAAAAATTAATAAAAATGGTTTACAATACTTGTTATCCCAATGTCATTTCTGTGCATAACTTCAAGTTGGGTTTTAAGCTAGATTTGATTATTCAAAGTACCAAAAAAGAGGCCTATTGTACTTCTCAGCATTATTCAAAATATCCCAGCATTATTAAAAAAAATATCCCAGCATTATTAAAAAAAGTTTTTTTAAAAATAATCAGTTATTACTAAAACTCAAAAAGTCATTGCCGTGCCAACTCTAGTAAATAGAAATACTGTGTAAGTACGAAAGTAAAAAAAGATGTTAGCTTCTTTAGCGGTGGTCGGTCAAATCAGTCCTTATGATGCTCTCCATTTTTTACTGTTAAGTCATCCTACTTTGCCGTGTTTATTTTTTTTCCAAACAGGTTGATGAAAACTTTCTTTCTCCTAATTGATGTGGTTGTTCTTCTGCTCGTGTTTCAGTTCAAACTTATATGCAAACATTTGGTTCTTACATGCAACCCAGCCACACGGAATTTGCTAATATATCTCGTCGTTCACTCAACTTCTTCGAGACTGAATGGCAGCAACATCATCAAGAGTTCCAACGGTCATTATATCCTCGCTCCAACACTATAAGCGTAATATCTGATATTTCTAGTGCTAGTTCGGACAATACATCTGGAATTGGTTCTGCAGAAAATATGGGCACGCCACCTGCCCTACCTGCAAAATTAGGACGGGTAAGTACGACCACTGTTACTACACTTCAATCATTCATCCAAAGAAACTTGTTTTATGGTGTATAAAATCAGTTCACCAACATTTCGGTGCCAACAATTCTGTGCAGAGACCGACAAATTATGGTTTTAAAACAATTTATTGAGAAAGAAAAATTAAACTTATTTTTTGAGTTGAATTATTTTAGTGGATTAATTAATTGATTCAGTGTAGTTTAATTTCGTAACTTATAGTTAGCAAAAATTAAAATTATTTTTTGAGTTCACAAGTACTGCAGTTTATTGCTGAATGAGTTTAAAAAACTATGGTAGTGTTGAAACGATTTATTACAAAATTAAAATTATCTTCTTTTTGATGAATGAATTTAAAAACAACTTTATTGAGATAAAGTGATTCCATTGAAACTTAAAAAGAAAACAAAAAAAAGTCCCCCTCCCGAATTCGACCCATAAAAGGTAAAAAATCACCCCACCCGATTTTGACCACTGAATGGGAAAAACAAAAGCACCAACCCTATTTTGACCCCTAAAAAGTGGAAAAGAATCCCCTTCCACGATTTTGACACATAAAAGGAAAAAAAACTCCCCCTCCCCAATTCTGACCCCTAAAAGGAAAATGAATGTCCCCCATGTTATCGTCCTAGAGTTGGCAAATACAAGTAATATGATTTGCTGAATAAATATATATATAATCTAGTTATATATATTGTCAAATCCACATACAGCGCTGTTTCCACGTCTTACGACTCATCAGTGTGGCTACTGACTATAAGTGCCTTGGTGCCCCGAGCGAGGATTGAAACCGGACCTCTGGTCCAGCAGTCCGACATTTTACCAACGCTTCAGTCACCGCGGCGGATTGTAGATCATTTTTAAGGCATATACACTAATGTCTTTCTCTTTACAAGAGCGCTCAATCCAGAGTACTCCAAAGAGCTAAGATGTAAGTAATTCTCTACTATAGTGCTGTGCATTGAATTGTCGACACAAATGTGTCGGGTCACAATCAAATTTTGTATACTGTACATATGACGCCAAGCAAGTTTGCTGAAATTAATAAGCTTTAATCAAATAGTGATTTTATTTTATTTTTTTATTTTTTTATTAAATTTCGATTTTGTTTCACAAACCCTCCTCACTTCAAGTTGTTTCACACTTATTAGTGAATCTTCAGGTGGGAAATGATCTTAAAAATTTATACCTGGTCTTATATATATACCCCGATTTTAGTTAGTTAGTTTCCAACACCTGTGTGTGTAATATGTGAGAAGTTTTTTCGTGGTAAAAATTTCAGTAGGGCTTGAAATATGCTTGAAACATGAGGATGTTAGAAAAGTAGGAAGTATAAACAAAGCTATTTTATTATGGTTTTCTTTTCTTTCTTTTTAAAATCTTTTTTTCTAAACTTAAAGTGCTTTTCAGCCAACTCTCATCAGAAGTTCCTTCGGCGGGTACAATTAATAGACAGTTCTAGGATGTTTCACACTTATTAGTGAATCTTCAGGTGGGAAATGAGGGGTGAAAATGGTTAAAACCAAGAAAATGGAATCCAAAAAGGAATTCACTATTATCAACTAAAATTTGAATATGTAAGATATATATATATAAATACATAATTTTTAGCTATAAAGTTAGTTGGAAATGGAAAAATTTAGCCGATTTTAGCCATTTTTAGCTATAAATAACAATACTTGGCAACACTGGTTCTTATCAATTTAGAACTGCACAAATTGATCTAGAACTCCATAAGCAGGGGTCTGCTTCACATTAAAATAAATCCTGCCTCTCTTTCTTTATGAATATTACATATTACACCTGAAAAAGGCTGTAGAATGTATCGGCCGAAATATTATGCCAACCACAAAGTTAACAAGAAGAAGATAAGTTGAGTTGTCCCCCAAATTGTTTAACTGAATTTTTCCATCTCTTTCAAAAAGGCGTCAAACCGGCAAAGCCAAGCTTCAACAATATCCAGCCAGTCAGATGCCTCCACTGAAGGTCCTGCAGAGGTGGTACGAGAAAAATCGGCCAGCATGATAGAACCTCCAGTGGTTCCACCTACGACTCCAGAAATGTAAGTAAAACCATTCTCTCTCTTTCTTTTTGTGTGACTCCCCAACATTCTGAGTCATTTGGCTGCAATTGGCCAGGACTCTACACTTGGGAATTGGTTGACACATTTACTCATTGATGATCACGGACACATGCAAGCTTTGGGATTTCATTGAAGTACAGTAAACCATCGCGATAACGAACCTCGATATAACGAATTATGTGGATCCATCCAAACTGACTTCAGATTTACTGAACAAAGTTCAATAAATGCTGTGAACACGTGGACCATAACAAACTTTCTTATTATTTATTGAACAAAGTTCAATAAATGTGGTGAACACGTGGACCATAACAAAGTTATTATTTACTGAACAAAGTTCAATAAATGCGGTGAACACGTGGACCATAACAAACTTATTATTTACTGAACAAAGTTCAATAAATGCGGTGAACCATAACAAACTTTCTTATTATTTACTGAACAATGTTTGTTAAATGCTGAAGTTACTACTTATTTATTGAACAAGCAACCGATATTTGCTATGGAAGATTTCTAACATAAAACTCCCTGAATGATCAGAGCTTCCAAAATGGTGTCAAAATAGCACTGCACACTTTTTTCAATTTGAAACTGATGTCATTCTATGAATTCCATTGATTCATATCTCTATTACCAACATTTCTATCACTACCAATTGTAACAATGCTGAAAGTATTGCATAATGAAATTGTTAAAAATTGATAACATTGTCCTCTTTTTTTTTTTCTACTTTTGTTTCTTTCAGGGAACTGAAGCGATCATCAGCCCCTGCTGAAGTTAGTGAACCGACCAAACAACCTGAAAAATCCGTGTCTCCCCAAACAGAAATCCAAAAAGATGCTGACTCTGATTTCATGGAGCTTAAGCCACTCGAGGATGTGGATGTATCTGATCAGCTGATTCGTAAAAGACCAGTAAGTGTTCTTGGCGTTTCTGCAATGAATTCTTTCAGTAATTAACCTTGCAGTCAACTTAACATTCCCGCAAAGGGGCGGTAGACCCCCATAGCTAGCTTGGGCATCTGTCAGGGGAATGACACTCCTGTCAAACCTACAACCTATGGGCTCTGCTCCTATTCGCGCCACTCCGGTGGTATCATAAGATGTAAACCCTTGGTTTAAAGGGTGGAGTGTCGATCCTGGGCAAGTTGCACTTCACCTTAAAACTTCACTGCTCAGGCTGGAGGGTCACACCACACACAGGCCACACCGTCTATGGTCCTACTGCTGTGGAAAACCCTTCACAAAGATCTTTGTTCGTGAAGCCAAGCCATTCATTCCATAAGAGGGTAGGAAGGGAGAGGGGAGAAAAAAGTTAGGAAGTTTAATAAGAGGGTACAAAGGCTGATGGCTGCTACTGTTACCATAACTGTGACACACATCATTTGTTATACATATGATTATGTTAATCAAATTTCAAATAAATTTAAGGACGCAAGAGATTTTTTTTTGATTTTTTTTATTTAAAAATTATTTTTTTTAAATCCTGTAGCACAGTGCAAGATCATTGGTGTACCACATATAATTCGTTATGGTCAAGGGCAAGATATCCTGGTGCAGCTTATCCTTCTTCAGGATGGTTTTGAATCCTAGACTGGTTGCCAACCATAGCTAGAAAACTAAGTCTGCCCTACTATTTACCCATAGCTGGGAGGAAGAGATGGATTCATGCCTTTCCCAAGGGCATTAGTGCCCCAATGACCCAACTCTGGGTTACAAGATAATAAAAAAAAAATTAACTGATTTGTTTATTTTTTACTGGAGTTATGGTTTTGAAAAACTCATTGTTTCAAGAGGCCATTATAATTTTTCAGCAAAAAAAAATTATTTGCATTGCATGACCCAAATAGTTGTTGATGAACCAGCAAAGTATTTTCATAATAAGTAATGATAATTATAATGACATTTAGTAGTTGAGAACCTATATTTGCCCGGCGCCGGTGTGAGCGACTGCTAAACGAGCGGCCTAAATCGTAAATGCTTGTTTAGCAGCCGTTCACACTGGCACCGGCAAATATAGGCTCCCAACTAATAAATGTCATTATAATTATCATAATCTGTCGGATGTAAAATTATCCATCATTTGATTTCATAATAAGTAATATTTGTTGAATATGTATATTTTTATAAATATATATATTTTTTCTTTTCAGGGAGAAGATGGTCCTGAAATTAGAGGTGGGTCCGTAGATGCCCTCTTGGTGCACGCCACTGTTGCTAGCAAAAGTGGTAAGTAGATTTTACTTATGTCATTGAAGACCATAAAACTGTGTCAATAAATTATGTTTTGCATCTTCTATAGTTAATTATTGGCAATGCATTTCTATAGTAAATTATGGGCAATGCATTTCTATAGTTAATTATTGGCAATGTATGTCTATAGTTAATTATTGGCAATGCATTTCTATAGTAAATTGTGGGCAATGCATTTCTATAGTAAATTATGGGCAATGAATTTCTATAGTAAATTATGGACAATGAATTTCTATAGTAAATTATGGGCAATGAATTTCTATAGTACATTATGGGTAATGACTTTCTATAGTAAATTACGGGCAATGCATTTCTATAGTAAATTATTGGCGTGCATTTCTATATTAATAATTGGCAATGCATTTCTATAGTAAATTATTGGCAATGAATTTCTATAGTAAATTAATGGCGGTGCATTTCTATAGTAAATTATGGGCAATACATTTCTATTGTAAATTAATGGCAGTGCATTTCTATAGTAAATAATTGGCAATGCATCTCTATAGTAAATTATAGGCAATGAATTTCTATAGTAAATTAATGGCAGTGTATTTCTATATTAATAATTGGCAATGCATTTCTATAGTAAATTATTAGGCTGCAGAATGGATCAGCCGAAATGTTGTGGGAACAAAAAAATAACAAAACTTCAATTGGCCAAAAAAACTCTATAATATTTGTGTATTGAACTGAATTAAATCTTCATAAATAGAATCTTTAGAATATAATATTTGCAGAAATAAAATTGCATTATTTTATCTTCTCTTTCTATGATTTCTAACTTTTCTTTTCCTCTTTGTTTCAGGCAAAAGTGGTAAGTATCTTTGTTCTATTTAGCCTCATTACAAAAACACCAATGCCTAGCAGAAGTGGATCTTCCCTACAACCCCACGATGCAGAGCTCCAATATTACTAAGCAAAGCTCGGCAACCACTCGATTTTCGGGTATTTCATATATCGATACATATCATTTTGTTCCATGATGTCATTTTACAAATTTTCTTCCTATTTAGTCATTGGTGACTTAAACAATTGGTGAAACTTAGTTTTAGCATATAAAATTTACTAGACAATCCTGTGACCAGAATGAACATTAAATTTAAATGCCGATTGCACCCGGACTTTTTTATTTCCAAATAAGTAAATTTTCTTTCTATTTAGTCATTGGTGACTTAAACAAGTGATGAAACTTAGTTTTAGCATATGAAATTTACTAGACAATCCTGTGACCCATTCAGTCATTCTTAGAGCGAAAAGTAGAGCAATCTGATGTGACCCAAATGAACATTAAATTTAAAGGCCCAATTGCACCTGTTTTATTTACACATTTGCAAATAGATAAATAAATAAGGGAGTTCCTTTCTCCAAGCACACACTGCTCCATGGAAGACACATTGAGAACACAGACCATACTACCGCATTCATGAAAACCGATGCACCAGCACCGGCACTTGCAAGAAGCCTGCAATATCCAGACCCAGAGAAGTTACCGCAAACTTTAATGTCTCAATTGGAACCATTTTCAGAATCATTTAATAGCAATTGGCAAAAAAACCGCCACTGATATATGCTGTGTTGGGGTTGATCAATTAAAAAGTTGGAAAAGGGCTGATCAATGAATAAGTTACTCTTCTCGACTCTTGTTGGGCTGTGATCACTAAAAAAAGTCAAAATTTTCAAAAAACAAGTATGAATGCTGCTGGACACAAACTAAGGGACCAATTTAGCATAAACTTACATTGCATATTGAACCACCCTCTAAAAATCTATTTATGGGGAGAATTTAAAAAAAAACAAAAACAGTTTTTTCCCTTACTCATTGAGAGATGTGTGTGCCAAATTTCAAGTTTCTACTATGAACGGTTAGGGCTGGACGAAGTTCGGATACATAGATACATATAAATGTCCGTACACATGAATAACTTAAACCCAGCAATAAACCAGTGTTGTGGGTTGCAGTGATTAATATACTGAGGCCTGCATTGATCATGTTCAGCCAAGGGAAATTGATCTATCTTTGCAATGTGTCGTCACTTGTACCACAATATGTACCAAGCAGGTACTCCAGTACAAAGGAGTATTTGTGACCATCTGTGGATTGTGTTTCCTTTCTGTGACTTAGGAATTTTTTATTTTTTATTTCTAAAACTCAGTCGTGCGTAAGAACTATTTTTAGTACGAGAAAGGATAATTGAATTTTTTGTGACCAAT
>VCCN01006724.1:664685-678087 GCA_006491835.1 Architeuthis dux | reverse complement strand
TGAGAACGCTGGTTAAACACACTGGCTCTTGTTCAGTGGAAGAGGCAGACAAATGACATCGTAATTAGTAGAATTAACTGACACAGACACCTGAAGAACAACCAAGATGAGGATATTAGTCTGAAAAAATCAGTGTATATTATTTTCTTTTGTTTAAGTATCTTCAGTGTTTATATATTTTTTTTATCTGTGACTTTTGTCTGCTTGGCTTATTAAGTGTCACATTTTAATTTCATGATCAATTCTTCATTTGCTGCTGCATGTTCTTTTAGCCTACATTATTTTTTGTCAAACTCCAGTCGGAGAACAAGAACAATCCTCACCTTATTTAGAGGAGTAAATTCTTCATTGTTTGTCGGTCCCATCACGTTAAACCAAATCAATATATAAAATCAACATTTCCCTACCGTGATTTGAAATCAGGACCAAGTTGGTTGGCGGCTCACTTACCGACTGAGCCAAACTGACAAGTCTTATCTACAAAGATTTATGTTAAAATTAGGTACGGGCTTGTTTCATTCTAATAAATAAATACGTTTATACTAAAAAATATATATTTTTATAATTTTTTAATACAATACAAAAGTTGCAGTAATCATTCTCAGTCAGAATTGAAGTAAGAGACCCTGACCCTGCAGCAGCCAGGCTTGTAATACTTATTTTCTTACAACCTTACAAAGATGATTAGGATTATTTTACATAAGATAAGTTTGCAATATGAGTCATAAAGAAAATGATCATTGGTGCCTCATCATGGTGTAATGGTTAGCAAGCTAGTCTCGCATTTGGTCTTCATTCTGCTAGACTTTAGTGAAGTTTCTAGCTGAAAATTAACAAAAGGAATAAAACAAATGTTGGCAGAAGGACTATGAGGCTTGATTGAATGTTTTGACAATCATCATCAGCAGCAGCCTTTTAACGTCTGTTGTTGGACATAGACCAGGCATGGGCAACCTTTTTCGAGCAGCGGGCTGCGTGAGATATTGCTAATCATAAACCAGGCCACAAATTCACTGTCAGAATAATTTTTAGAATGTTAGGAACCTTTTTTGCTAACAACATAGCTTGCATGCACCATTTCGCTGAGCTCTGTTTGCCTTTTAGAAAAGAGCGTATTTAGGCTACCGATCTGTTTCTTTAGTGTTTCAATTTTAAGCTTTCTGATATCTCCTTTAAATTTATCATACCCAGAATGTTTAGTTGTGTCATGACGCTTAACGTTAAATTCTTTAAATGCAGAGTGGGATTCAGAACATATTAGACTCCTTGGTCTGTTTTTTTACTTCAACAAAGAAGTAATCATTTGTCCACTTATCCTGGAATTTTCTTATTTCTTCAAAAAAGGTTTCCTTTTTCTTAGATGAAATTTTAATAAAATGTTATTTTCCTCATGGAATTAAGTGTCCAATTCAGAAAGTCAAAAGGGACACATGCAGTCTGCGGGCCTCAGTTTGCCCATGGCTGACATAGACCTTCCCCAAGATTCGCCAGATCTCTCTATCGTGGATGTCGCAGTGCCAATATCCCCTGGACCTGTCTAAAATGTCACGCAATCTTATTTTCTGGCGGCCCCAATTCCTCTTATGATATCTTGGGATCCATGTTGTGAGTCGTGATGTCCAACAGTTGTCTGACATTCTTGCAACATGGCTTGCCCATTGCCATTTGAGTTTTCTGGCAGATTCTACGATATCTCTGACTCTGTTTTTTCTCTAATATACTATGCTGTCTTGTGATCTCTCCATGTGGTATTAAGCATTCTGACTTAACCTGACCTGCCACATTTCTAAGAGCAGGCAGAAAATGGTCTGCTAATCTATGTTAATCTTCACTAATCCAATCATTGATTAACAGAATATGGGATAATGGAGATTAAGGACGACATTGATGTATACAACCACCTTGAATTTAAACTAGTCTCTCTGTAACTTGTACTGTTTATGTAAAAAAGTTTCTGAGAGAAAATTCAAGTTCATAAATTATTTTTAGATAAAGTTTGAAAAGAGTTAAAATGGTTGAAGCCACTTTGCTCTAAAAATGAAAGAATTACTTATTTGTTTTATTTAGTTTTTCATTCAAAACTAAATTTGTTTTCTAAAGATCCACTTTGAGAATTATGTTTTGGATTCAACAAAGTGACGGTAGGAGTTTTATGAATTTTTATGATCAAGTGATGCTGAAAAACCTGGGAACAAAATGATTTAACTTACATCTTATTTCTGTATACATAGGTGTTTAAATGCATCCAATAAGTGTTACATTATAGGCTTTAATTAGAGCAGTGGTTCTCAACCGGGGGGGATCCCCCCCCCTCGTGTGTGTGTGTGGGGGAGGGGGTACAAGGGGGGAATAAAGCTATCAGGTAAAAATAAGAGATAGGGTTTTCTGCACTTCTATCTATCAAGTCGAAATAAGCTCCAAGCTCTTTTCTTAGAAACACGTTTCTCTTCTTGATGGTATCCATTGGTATGAAAGGTGGTGTGATGTTATGAACTGTTCTGCATCTTAAGCAGGTGTCTCAGGGTCACTAACATTTCACCCCTTAGCCTGTACGCTTTGCCTGGGTGGGGCAGTGAAAACCAAATTAGCCTTCACTTGCAGAAGGCTTCTAACTGCAGGCTTTCATCAATCACAACCATCTGGCTTTCTTCAATTGTTTCGGTTCCAAACTGATCTTTTGCAAGAAATATTGCACTGATGTTACTGGGAAGACATGGCAGCTGACTTCAATAATGCTGTGTGCCATCCCTTAACAAGAGCCGTCTGGATTAAATCCCAATACTTGGCCTTCTTCAGTTGGTGGGAGATGTCCATCCTGTCCTCCCAGGGCACTGTTAGTTTGCCTACTAAAAATATAATCTGAATCCATTAAAAGGAGAGGAGAGTCACTAAACTAGTGACTGAACTGAAGGACCTCCCCTACGCTAGCAGACTGCAACAGCTCGGTATACCAACTCTTGCATACAGACGCAGAAGAGCTGATGTGATAGAAACCTACCGCATCCTGACCAACCAACACTCAGTTAACACTCACTGTCATTGCCCTATCTGCCCAAACCTTTCACCAAACACACACACTAGAAGCCACAGATACAAACTTCAAACTATTTGTATTAGGTGTGTGTAAAAGTTCCCAGAGTGTGTTTATGAAAACTAGAGACAGAATACACAGTTGAAAAATCTAAAATGTACATAGCATATTTTGCAGCATTTAAGACGCAATTTTTTTTTTTTTTTTTTTTAAATCTAACCCATCAAACTCATTTTGTGACCCACTTGTTGGAGATCAGGCTTGGGGTCAACCTTTGGGGATCTATGAATCACCCTAGTTTAACAATCTAGGCAACTTTAGAATGATTATATATGGTATATATAATTGATATTTGCTAAAGTGATGTAGATGAAACTGCTGTACCCCATAGGGACACACTCTAAATTTATGATTTATATGTAAAATAATGTTTTAGATCAAATTTGGAACAAACACTTTTGTAAAAATGCAATTAACATTCAATATGCTATAGAAAAAAAACCTGATGAACAAAAACCGATGTGATTTTTTAAATCAGCACCAGAAAATAGTTTAAAAGCAGGTATCAGAATAAAAACAACAGTCTGGTCATACAATTTTGTAGGTCTGTGTTATTATCTTTTTAAAGAATTAAAAATAAAGAAACAATTATTTGGCATTAAGTTTGTCATGGTCTCAACATTATTTCCTCATGAACCCAAAGATATATATGTTCACCCATATTGCCAATATATAAAAATATACAAATATAGAAACACTAATATTTTATTTGAAATAAACAAACCTAAAATGGAAAACTAGGAACAGACGAGAGAATAATCACTATTATTACTACTACCCAATTTTTTTTTATCAAAGCCGAGGAAGAAGGACGGAAATCCTTCTGTGAAAACTAAGGAATGATCAGGTCAAAGGTAGGGAAGGGAAAGGAAAGATCCCACTGTCAAAATAGGAAAAAATCTACCATTTGCTGGCTTGACAAGTTGTAAGAAGCAGTGAAACGAAAGTTGTCAGCTCCGACCATACTTGTTTCAATATGGAATATTAGCTCCAAATGATAGTGTTAATTATAAAATTAACTTTTTCATGTTGAGCACTCAAATTAAATATCATATATCGGATTTCTTATATATATATGATTTGTATTTGTTATAATACTACTACGAGTATGTTCTTTTATATATATATATTTTTTTTTTTGCTGAAGAATAGTTGTGCATGTGTTGCTCACTAATGTGTGTCCATTTTTGCTTTCAATTTTTGTTCTTAAAAACTATATTATTTTCATTAATATCAACCTAACTTATATTGCAGTGAATGCTTCTCATTGTTTTGTTTTAAAAAAAAAACAACCTCCATCTTTTTTTAAGTTGTCATCTGCTTGTTGCAAAATATTGTTCATCACACCGTGTTCCATCTGTATACACCCAAATCCCAACCCCTTATTTTCAAACCATTTTCAAACCATCCCTTGCATGCATAGTTTCCCCTTTTTGCTATTCTCCTGCTCTTCTTGGCAATTCTTTTACTATTTGGCACTTTAAGGGTTCATTTCTTTTTTCAAATCTTAAGTCATATTTTATAAGATTTTCAACAATACAAGAGGTGATTGATAAGTTTATGGCCTAAGATACAAAGACATGAGTTACAGTTCCAACTAAATTCACATACAGTTCAAGTCTTTGAATGATTACTCAGAAAATTTGAAGTTTATAACATTTATTTTTTCTGTTCCAAACAATTGAAACTTGAGTCAGAAATTGAGAAAATAGATGATATCGCCTGTTAAGTATCATGAGTTATACCCCTTAGGCAGAAGACTTCCACTAGGGGTTGCTGTTTTACGTTCTGGTTAACAAGCAGCCATTAGGGTATTGATATTAGGAGTAGAATAAAGAGCTCTGTATAGGACACACGTGTTTGATCGACTGCGGTCATTAATATGAATAAAGGATCTCTGTAAGTACATAATATTTTGTTGCATTTTTAATCTGTTAATGTCTGTCATTAACCCAAGCTTATTTTGGTATCAAGGGCTTATTACCTAAAGAGATCCACGAGGACATGATGGCAATACTAAAACAGGATGTCCCTTCTTCCTACGGCATGATTAAAAATTGGGCAGCTGAATTGCACAATGGGCAATGTTGTCCATTTTTCTCAACAATTCCTGACTATCGAGTTTCAATTGTGTAGAAGTAAAAAAATGAAAGAGTTATGAACTTGAAATTTTCTGTGTAATCATTCAAAGAATTGGAATGTATATGAATTTAGTTATCCGTATCAGCTGCTCTGCTGCTTGAGCTACAGGGCTTTTATTTCCGATCTGCGCTGTTTACTAATGGCCGTAGACTGATGGTCTTAGTAGTTGTGATGAAAGCAACTAAAATTAAGATGAAATAAATACTAATCAAAAATTACTGTATATTTTTGAATATAAGTCAACTGAGTATAAGACTAGTTCGGAATTCATCATAAAATTTCAGAAAATCAACACACTTAAATACAAGACGAATCAGTTATTTTGCCATTAACGTTGTCATGAGAGCTATCCCCTTTTTATGAATACACTGATTATGGCATTTGGTCAGCTGTGACCAAAAACATGGATTTTGTTCATCTTCAACATATCGATCGTTGTTTTCAGGTCGTAAACATGAAATTCTCATCACTGATGACAAATCTACCTGAAAATATGATTTTAAAAGGATATTACACAATACACACCATATACTACCTACATAGCATCACATACAAAACCATGGTAATGAATTGAGTTAGAACAACGAGCATCATAGCTTGCTAATATGCATTGCGTCTATCAACACTATTCATATAGGCAAAAGTATTGGCCATTTTTGACTGACCTGAGTTTAAGTCGAACTGCTTATTTGGAGCCATTTTTTTAGTAAAAAAAACCTTGTCTTATATTTAAGAATATACAGTAATAATGGTTAAGAAATGTATGTATTACTCATCACATATTTCTCTTGCACTGCAAAACTTTTTTGCCACCCAATTCTATCAAATGCTTCTTTGAGTTCGCACAGCAGATAAATATTGGAAGTGAATTTTCTGAAATTTCTTTTTTTGTTAATTACTGAAACCTTTTCTTTGAAAGATTTCAGTCTTAACCTCAAATAAATATTACTTTTTTTTTATTTTTCTTCATCTACTTTTATAACAATTATTAAATTGACTATTATGGTACAGTTTTTTGGAAAAGCAATTCTTGGTGTATTTCATTACAAAATAATTTTTTTTGTTGCCAAATAGTAAAAAAAAGATGCTCCTCCCCCCAAACCACAAAGATTTGATTAACTCTTTCAAGACTCCTGGGACATATGTATCACAAGGTTTCTATGACAGCTGGGATATATATATGTCCCATAGATTTCATTTTCAATGCCTCTCTGTTAAAGAGTAGGATTGAGGGTTCACCTCTCCTTGAGGTTAAGGGGTTGGGATTGGGCTAACGACTCTAGATGAGGAAAACCATTACAGAAACCTCAAGGAAGTGTTGTCGATGGCCTATGCTCCTCTTGGGGCAAAGGGCTTAACAACAACAACAATAGATCTTTTTCTATAGTTTTGAGAAAGGTCATTAACATTCAAATAGTTCTTTGGATGATTGAACTCCTTGTTTGTGTTGTTAACACAATGTTGCGGCCAATCCTTTCTTCGGCTTTCCTCAGGTGTCAACAAACCCAAACCCGTCAAGGCAAGAATAAAGAAACACCTGAAACCTACGTTATAAGGGTTGTCTCCTTTGAAATTAAAAACTTCTCTTTATCCTTGTCAGGTTTGGGTTTGTTGAGTAGGAGAAGCCACATCAGGTTGAACTCCGCACTTGTCTAACTAATGCATTGAGTCAACGTGTTGATGTGAGCTGCCTCTTTGATTTTTCTCTGTTTCCAACAGTGTTTTCTGTCAATAATCTGGACTCCTTTGAAATTAAAAACTTCTGTTAAACCCCATCACATTCGGATATTACACCTGAGGAAGAACAAAGAATGGATCGTCCGAAACATTGTGTTAACAACACAAACAACAAGGAGTTCAATCAGCTGAAGAACTATTTGAACAATAGATCTATTAATAATTTTGACTAGTTTTAGTTTTTAACTTCATCTTAATTTTTAGTTGCTTTTTTTTAAAAACTGACTTCAGACCGTAATCATACGTCGATGAGTAAATAGAATGATCAAGAAATAAAGAGTAAGCCCATGGTGAGAATCAAACTCACATCCTCTAGCCAGGTGGAGTCCAATCTGTTTTTAACCATTTGGACACGGGGAACAAAAAAGCAACTGAAAATTAAGATGAAGATAAAACTAAAATTATTAATAGTGTTACAATACTTCATCCAATAATTAGAATGAATTCAAATTTGAAATAATTTAAATATCGTTGTAACAATAGATCTTTTAGAATTCTCCTGGGACATTCTGGTTCAGGTATTAAGTCACCTCAATAGGTTAGTCTTGAAAGGGTTAATCAATGAAGTAAAGGTAAATTGTTGGGTTTTAAGTTATCAGTCTCGCGCTCCTTCTTTAGAAATATATCTTCTGTCAATGTTGTCATTGTTTCTCATCATGTGTTTTCATTGTACTCCTTGATGTTTCATATTCTGGTTTTAGTGTTGTGATTGATTTCATGTTAAGGATTTCATGCCAAACTCCTGCAAAGTTTGGTTTAAATATGTTCAAAATGTAGAGTCATACATGCACATAGGTATATGGGATGTCCTAAAATGAATGTATCAAACAGAAAAAAAAAAATCATAAATTTCTTTTTGTGGGTTGACATTTTCAGATGTATTATATCATCCGCTCACAGCTTTAGGATCCCGCTTCATTGTCTTGGTGTCCTCATTTTTAAAAAAACATTTTTGGTGGTCGGGTTTTTTCAATACAGAAAGTTTGAATTGGAAATTTGCAATTTTAATAATGTTTTTTTTTAAGGAACACTATTTGCTGTAATAGTGTGTATATATGTGTATGGCATAACAGTTACTGACTTGGAAGGTTTTGATAGAATGTTGTTGACCAAAATTTAGGTACCATATTTCCCGGCGTCGAGGAAACTCTGTCCTCAAGTATACACCCCAATTTTGAACCTGCAAAATTTAGAAATGAAAGAATAGACATAAAATGCCCTGTAGGATGCTGGGTAAATTTTCGAGATTTATTTTGGAGAAAACAAAATACCCCATTTTATACTTGAATGGGTGATCATTTGAAAATTGAAAATGTTGTAAGTTCATGTGTGTTTATTAAAAAATAGGTTGTCACAAGCTTAGAAAAAAGTGTTAATGAAAGGAGGCAAATATTAGAATTTAATCTTTTTTAGGTTAAGATTCGAAAAAAACAATAGAAAATGTTTTTTTCAGCAGTAATTTTTTGTGCTTTTGATCCTCTAAAACCTTCCCAGAATTTGTTAGTTTTTAGAAAAAATGTTTTAAGGCTTTTCAAGGGGGATTCTATTTACAATGTATCCATAATGGTAAGCTGGACTGTTATTTTCTATCCCTTGTATGGAAGTGAGGCTTTGAAGTATGCTATTACTTCCCTTGTGAGGCTTCGTTGATATTTTAATGATGATTTTTTTTTTGGTTCTATCATTAAGGTTGGTTTTTAAAAAAAAAAATTTTTTAGAGGTTGCCAGAAATGGGTCCGCCCGGGAGTGTGTTGGTGGCTTCCCCCCAAAAAAGACTTAAAGAAAGCACAAAAAAATCTTTATTAAAATATCAAAGAAGCATAGATAACAATCTTCACAAGGGAAGTAACCAAATTCTCTGAAGCCTCACTTCCATACAATGGACTGAAAGTAAGGGTCCAGTTTCCCATTACAGTTAGATTGTAAATGAACCCCCCTCATAAAAACTAAAAGAAATTTTTATTTTTTTTAAATCTCCATTCTAGGATCTAATGGATCAAAAGCACAAAAATTACTGCCGAAAAAAAATGTTTCTAGTTTTTTCCGACTTTGATAAAGTGAATTTTTTTTTCTTATAGAATTTAAAAAAAAGAAAAGATGTTTAACAATCGAACAATTGATATGAAACTGTCAGATAATTTTTCTTGTCTGTTGGTATTTTAGTGATACTTCATATGATATGCCCCCCCCCTCTTCATGTTGTCTGTATTTATTATATGGAAATATTTAGATGAATGTTATTTTGTTGTTTTTATGCATGTTGTTATAGTGTTTATATTCCATCTTTTTTATTGAGTCTTTGTATTATTCAGTTGTAATTTGGTATTATTCTGCAAGAGTATTTTTATTAATTTTTATTCTAAAAAATATTGCAAAAAATCATTTTTTTTAAAATTATTTTTAATAAGATACATAGGCTTTTTGCTATTCTAGAAGCTAAGTACTAGTTGTTAGTATGACCGAAACCAAAATTATTAAGGTGGATAAAAACAGGATGACTAATGAAAAGAAACTGCCCCCAATATAATTCTGCTCAGAGGCCCAGCAAGTAGGTGTGCGACTTTTGCATCGTTCACAGATGTTTTCTTTTTATACCGAGAAAGTCAGACGTGCTATTCAAGAGAAAAATCTCTTTCACACTAAAGTAATGTTTGAAATAATGATCAAATGTGATTTAAAATGTTTCTTCTTTTTTTCCTATCTACGAGGGGTGATTGATAAGTTTCTGGCCTAAGGCACAAGGACATGAGTTATGTGGTTCCAACTAAATTTACATACGGTTCAACTCTTTGAATGATTACACAGAAAATTTGAGGTACATAACTGTTTTATTTTTTCTGTTCCACACAATTGAAACTTGAGTCAGGAATTGAGAAAATGGATGATATCACCTGTTAAGTAAGTATCATGAGTTATTCCCCTTAGGCAGAAGACTTCCGCTAGGGGGCACTGTTTTACGTTCTGGTTAATGAACAGCCATTAGGGTATTGATATCAGGAGTAGAATAAAGAGCTCTGTATAGGACACACGTGTTGATCGACTGCGGTCATTAATATGAATAAAGGATCTCTGTAAGTACATAATATTTTGTTGCATTTTTAATCTGTTAATATCTGTCATTAACCCAAGCTTACATCGCAATCATATGCTACCTTGGTATCAAGGGCTTATCATGTAAGGATATCCACGGGACATGGTGTCGACATTAGAAAAGGATGTCTATTCCTATAGCATGGTTAAAAAGTGGTGAGCTCAATTGTATGATAGGTGATATTGTCCATTTTCTCAAAATTTTCCTGTTTAATCATTGAAAGAGTTGAACTGTTGTTGTATACTGGGTCTTTTACACGTTATGTCGACATGAGACGTCTCGTAGTAGGGTTGCTCATTTGCGGGAAAAAAATCCTGAACTTGGCGAGAAAGGAGGAAGACTCGAAACTTCTTTATAAAAATATCCGGATATATTTTTATTTCATAAATGACATTTTGTCGTCCAGAGAATGAAGAGTTGGAGAGAGATAAGGTGTGCCCGAGAGACCGTTCCCAACAGGGGAACCCAGCTTTGTGCCTTCCGGGCCGTGCGCTGCTCCTGCTTGTCTCTGTCTGGATCTCTGTTATGAGTCCTGTGTCTTCTTTTATCAGATTTGAACGCTCACGCTTGTGTGTTCAACATCCTGTTTTTGGACACCCACACATATGCATATTTCCTAAGGTGACCAGGGTCACTTCCACTTCCACCCAGGTGTTGGCCTGGAAATGACCTCCCATGGTAGTATATCATAACACTGTATTTCTCAATTTAGTTGGGACTGTCTAACTCATGTCTTTGTACCTTAGGCCACAGACTTATCAATCACCCATTGTAAAGATTTTCTCTTATTTTCCCCCCCATATTTGATATTAAATTATCTTCTTTTTCTTCCACATTATTTTCCCATTCTATCAAGACATAACAAACAAAACCATTTGCATCAGATTCTCTACTTCTGAGTTTTAATATCAATATTTTAATCTCTCTCTCATATATATATATATATCTCAATTTTAATAGTTCATTACAAGCGGTATTGCTGGTTTCACATATAGATTTTCTTGCAGTACCGCTTGTAATGAACCATTAAAATTGATTCCCACAAATATTTGCTCTACCTTTGTATTGAGCTCTCTTCGGATCATAACTAAGGTCTACGAGGATATTGATGCATAAGTGTATCGGACATCCAATATTACCTATATATATATAAAATTTCTCCCCCCCCCCTCTCTCTCTAAATTCCCTTCCACTTCAGTTTTTTTTTTAAATTTCTTTTACTAAACTATTTTAAAACTTTTATGGTAAGTGGAAGACCTTGTTCTCTTCAGTCTCATAATTTCTATTGCACGTCTCTCTCTCTCTCCAAATTGATCCATTATTCGTCTGTACCCTCCAACCCTCTTTGGGTGTCTGTTGTGTTATCGATTCGACAATATTCCAGAAGACAACAGACACCCGAGGAAGGCCGGAGAGTAGACAGCCGAAGTGTTGTGAAAAAATAAACAACAAAGACAAGTGAATTAGTCCAAACAAATCACATACAATGATTAGCTCTTAAATTCATGGACCGCTTGTAACCGAGAGTGGAACTCTTCAATGAATAGAATTGAACATAATGGAACTCTTCTGTGAATTAAAAAGAAAAAAAATGAAAAAATTCACCAAATGGTCAAAGGGGGATAATTTCAATCAGGAGTTATTTCCCATCATAAATTTTATGAATTTAAAAGTTAAAACACCTTGTCTAACAAAATCCAGTTAAAAATGGAATGTTCTCACAAAATACTTATATCAAGTATGAGCATAAGATTATCTTATGTCGTTATAAGATGCTGTATATCTTATCGTGCATAAGGTAACATTGTTTTTAGAATTATCAATCAGATTATGTGAAGAAAATATCTGGACTGCTTTAACATTCAAAGAGTCTCTGTATCTAACGCTGCCCAAAAATGGATTGTTCCGGTTGATATATTAGTGACCCTAGTTCCCTTTAAGCTGTGGGTGTGTGTGCGCACACGTTTTGCAACCAGTGCACAAAGGAAATCAATGTGTGCACAAAAGATTTTGTAGATAGCTTTTAAAAAAAAATATTGATTACCTATGTCAAATTCAAAAGTGCGCACATTTGTTTAACAAAGAAAAGAACTGAGAACATTTGTAGAATAATCATCTTGTATTCCCGTTGATAGCTTCGATTCCGGGGCGATTCGCGGATCACTTTGAGGCATTGAATTCTGCTTCAGTTAAAATTCTAAACGAGTGGTCATTTTACTGAATGACTACCAGTGATGGTAGTAGTATAGAATAGCTTATTTTACAAGCATTGCTGTTAACGTTTAAATTTTCTGTTTGATACCATTTTTTACTTTGCACTACCGGAGAAAGATACCAGAAAAAGAGACTCACTCTCTTATGGATATTACATATTACACCTGAAGAAGGCCATAGAATGAATCAGCTGAAACTTCATGTGAACAACATAAATAACAAGGAGTTCAGTAGTCCAAAAACTGTTTGAATCTTGAAATAAAACTAGCATCTTCTTGTAGTTTGCAAATATTGAATATATTTACAATTATTACTTTGTTACTTGTTTTCCATGCTTAACTGATCGCTTCGTGGCCTTTTGGCTGAGATCAAAGTGTAGTATCTGTTCTTCAAAACCGCCATGACCTTGAAGTTCAAAAAACCACGGCCCTTCGGGGGTCCTTGTGGCATACTTAGGTATCATCCTGGGAGAAGTTGCACAGGATATCTTGGCCAGCTGGTCGGGAGGCAATCATCATTAGCATGCTCAGGATTCGAGAAGCTTTTGGGATCTCCACCCCTTCCTCTCTTATCCCGGTCCTCGTGGCATTTGTCTCCGTGACAGGGATTTGGGATTCTCCCCCCTCAATTCTCTAGCCACGGGGGACATGGATACCCTACTGAATCCGGCACTAAATGACCCACCAAGGGTTGATGTGCCGTTAAACAAAACAATCAATCAATCAATTCATGCTTAACTGATTTACACCAAGATAAGATTATCTACTGATAATCCTTGTTAATCCTGTACTTTTAAATGTCTTTCAGAGATTATCTTACTTGTATGTGATTCACAAAGTCTGTTCTTTTTAAATGTTATTTTGTTTAAGGAATGTTTACAAATATGTAAGTATAATTATTTCATGACACATTGATTTAAATTTTTTAAATTTTTTAAATTTATTTAAATTTTAAATTTCATCATATAATTAATTAATTAATTATGTAAACATATGCCAAATTGGATTCTGGATAGACTTGATCATGAAAATAACTTTTAAACTTGTATCGGCATTATGACCTACAAAAGCTTGCAGGATGTTCACGTTTTAGCAGTCCAGTTGTTGAAAATGACCTAAAATACACCA
>VCCN01006724.1:611748-625911 GCA_006491835.1 Architeuthis dux | reverse complement strand
GGTAAGTCATCAGGCTGCTAAGGTCCGCATTGGAGTTCAAATTGCGACAGTTTCACTTAATTTTATATATCGGTTTCCTTCAGTTTAAATTTAAATGTTTACTTACATTTGTAGATATTCTCAGAATTTGCTGCTGATTGTCGCACACACCTCCCCCATTATTCATCTATCAAAACGTAATGTCTCCCGTAACCTAGTGCAGGACACCACAGATGATTTCATCATGGGTGTGTGTCAAGGGAGAGATAGCCTGACAGAACCCATCCCTCTTCAGGCTGGTTTTGGAATCAGTTTGTCATTCTCCTAGACTGGTTGCCAACCATGGCTAGAGAGCTCACTTTTCCCTACTATTTACTCATAGCTGGGGGGGGGGGGGGAGAATAGATGGATTCATGCCTTTCCCAAGGGCATTAGTCTGATGTGAACATAAACTGTCTCAGCTGGAGTTTGTGTTCCTAGACTGGTTGCCAACCGTGGCTAAAGAGTTCAGTTTGCTCTACTATTTACTTATAGCAGGAGGGAAGAATAGACGGAGTCATGCCTTTCCCAAGGGCATTAGTCTGATGTGAACATAAACTGTCTCAGCTGGAGTTTGAACTTCCATTCGATTCCACTCTTGGTGTTGTTTACTGTTCAGCCACTCCGCATCTACTTAATACATCTGGTCAGCCTGTAATTTTTTTTTTAAAAGTAACTCGACCGCTGGTCGAGTTAGAGGGAAAGTTTACTCGCCCAAAACTAATTTGTCTCAACCGAAATACTTACGCAAATAAGATCGACTCATGCCTAAAAGAAAAGAATCATATAAAGTGTAATGAACTATGAGGACTTTGATCTCATTGTTTTACCTTTCCTGCTCCTCCACATAGAGTGAAGGTGAACAAACTTTGCAAAGAAAAAATGTTACGCAGGGAGGATACATTAACACTGTCGTCTTTGGAATTCATACAACCAGAAATCTATTTGAGTATTTATTTCTGCTCAGTCCAACCCTGGTAACGATTCAGTTGAATATAAAAATTGTGATAAAAGATCTTATTTTTTAAACTCGACCAGCAGTCGAGAAAGCTGAGAAACTTACAATCCCCAGAGAGACTTGAGTGTTTGGGTTAAATCTTACAGGCTGTATCTGGATACCATAAAACGATTTTGGAGAGGGTCAAAGACCTTCCTTGTGTTCATCCGATAAGCAGTTGTTTTATTTCTGCAAATGAAAATACAGACATTTCTCCATATAATGCAGGTGTTGGGGTCCAAGAAAGACAACCACGTTATAACCAAGCCGCGATAACCAGTTGCCAATTTAGCTATTTTGGAGCTTGATTATTGTTTTGGAGTCTATCAACCACCCATGTTATATCGTGTACCGTGCTGAGCATTTTTGGGGTCCACCATTCACCACCGTTATATTGTGAACCCTGTTATAACAGAGGGAGGCTTGTATTAATTGTTGGGCTGGTTGGTCTTTCTGTTCAGAATTTCTATTTGATGTTTGAAGTGAGCTTCAAAATATTCACTTGGATAAATCTTCTTACTATAAGTAATAATATAATAATATAAATCATGCAATACAACAGAAATTCATTCAAATTATGTAATGCAACAGAAATTCATGCAAATTATGTAATTATTCACCAAATGTTTGTCTGTCCTCGAATAACTCAAGAATGGCTAGAACTATGGCCACCAAGTTTTCTTTGGTTACTAATGGGACCCTGGAGCATGTTTTTGGCATATTAGTTTTTTGACAACTCCAAAATAAATCTTTTTAGAGCCCCTCTAATACTTAAATTGAAATGTGATCCAAGAGTTGATGATGGTGATGATTTTCAAATCAGGTATGATTCAATAAATTCATAGTTCAAATCCATGATCTCTTTATGGGGACACAGGCCCCATTTAGGCCTTCTGCAAGAACTAGCTGAAAACCCCACCTGTAGGGAATACTTACATATACATAAAAATTTTCACATGCTAAAAATCTTAAACAAAAAACGGATACTTTTCTGGTAAATTTCTTTTTGTGTTTGCTCGGATGTTTTTTTTCCAGATTTGTCGATTCTGAAACAAATATTTAAAATCTGAACGAAACCAATTGAAATCAAATTGCTTGTAATGCATGCAGCGGCAGCAGTAGCAACTGCAATTAATATTACTTCTGTCCCATAATAGTTGTTATATTTGCATATACATTTCATACACTAAATGAACGTCTATTATGGGACAGAACACTGTCCCAGAATAGTTACGTTTGCATATACACTTCATACACTAAATGGAATAACTATTATGGGACAGAACTCTGTCCCAGAATAGGTACGTTTGCATATACATTTCATACACTAAATGGAACAAATATTATGGGACATAACTTTGTCCCAGAATAGTTAAGTTTGCATATACATTTCATACACTAAACGGAACAACTATTATGGGACATAACTCTGTCCCAGAATAGTTACGTTTGCATATACATTTCATACACTAAATGGAACGACCATTATGGGACACAACTCTGTCCCAGAATAGTGACGTTTACATATACACTTCATACACTAAATGGAACAACTATTATGGGACATAACTCTGTCCCAAAATAGTTATGTTTGCATATACATTTCATACACTAAACGGAACAATTATTATGGGACAGAGGTAGTATTATTTTTTCAATAGTGAATTTTTTTTTCAAGTAATTAATAATTATTTTTCTTCAACCCGTCGTCCATTTTTTTCAGTTTAAAATTTTTTGTTGATTTTTTTGAAAATTAAAAAAAATCTTTTTTTCTTCGTTTGCAATTTTTGGAAAATTGAAGAAACTGTTTTTATTATTATGAAAATTATAAGCTACCATTTATTATCGCTTATAAAAGTGATTTTCCTTGAAAAAAAAGGAAATATCAAACAAAAAAAGATTTGTATGTAATATATGTACAACTTTGTTTGCTTGTGAGATATATATATATATGTGTGTGTATGTGTGAGAGCATGTAGGTATGTATGTTTATGTATGCATTTACATTATATACATTTATGTGTGTGCTTATATGAACGTGTGTGCCTGTGTAAATAAAGTCTTGTCTCTTGATTAAAAAAAAACAAAAAAAATGAAGAGTTTGGATCTTTTTTTTTTTATTTGTTTTGTACAACAGTGGGGGAGGGGTGCAGACCCCTAATATTTGGGATCTGAATTGAACTCCTTATTTAGCATTACATTTCCCTTACATGACCCCTGCAATATTTTTTTTAAATTACCCCTTTATATTTGGTCTTTTCAAAAATATATATATATGCAAGAAATTTCTATAAAATCTTTGTACAAGGTTAAATTCATGCAAAATGTATAATACAACAGAAATTCATGCAAATTATGCAATACAACAGAAATTCATGCAAATTGTATAATACAATGCAAATTATGTAATACAACAGAAATTCATGCAAAATATGTAATACAACTGCAATCAATGCAAATTGTATAATACAACAGAAATTCATGCAAATTGTATAATACAATGCAAATTATGTAATACAGCAGAAATTCATGCAAATTATGCAATACAACAGAAATTCATGCAAATTGTATAATACAACAGAAATTCATGCAAATTATGTAATGCAACAGAAATTCATGCAAATTATGTAATACAACAGAAAATCATGCAAATTGTATAACCAATGCAAAATATGTAATACAACTGCAATCCATGCAAATTATATAATACAACAGAAAGTCATGCAAATTATATAATACAACAGAAATTCATGCAAATTGTGTAATACAACAGAAATTCATGCAAATTGTATAATACAATGCAAATTATGTAATACAACAGAAATTCATGCAAAATATGTAATACAACTGCAATCCATGCAAATTATATAATACAGAAGCTAGCAAACTTAGAATGCAAAATTTGAGCAAATAAATTACAAGCTTGTCGAGTCTCACCATGAATTTATTCTTTATTTCCAATCCACAACGTTTACTCAATGCCGTAGGTCGACAGCCTGAGTTAAGTTGCGATAAAAAACAAGATGAAAGAAAATGGCATTCAAAATTAATAATAACTAGCATTATGAATCACCACCACCCATATATGCTGTGTTGGGAGTGATCAATTAAAAAGTTGGAAAAAGGGGTGATCAATGAATAAGTTACTTCTCTCGCCTTTTGTTGGGCTGTGATCACTAAAAAAAGGTCTGAATTTTCAAAATACAAGCAGGCACAAACTAGTGACCAATTTAGCATAAACTTACATTGCATATTGAACCTCCCACCGCCTAAAATTAAAGGGAAGAATTTTCAAAAAACATTTCCCCATCTCATGGGAGTGTGTGTACAAAATTTCAAGTTTCTACTATGAAAGGTTAGGGTTGGACAAAGTCTGGATACATAAAAACATAGATACATATAAATATCAGAACACATGAATAACCTAAACCCAGCAATAAACTAGTGTTGTGGGTAGCAGTGATTAATAGATTCCAAGCTTAACAAAAATATACCTTCATTGGCCAAAATTTCACAGAAATAGTCACTCAATAGAAACTGTCACATCACATTTGGTTGACGGTTTCTAAGATAATAAACCAGAAGCTGAGTTTTACGGTATTTCTAAGAGAAATGAAAGAAGGAAAGAAAATGACTAATATATTAATAGGTGCCTTGTTGTGGCGTCGTGGTTGGAAAGCTGGTTTTACAGATTATTACAACTGAGTAGTGAGTTTGATCCTCACTGAGTGTCCCATGCTCATGACCTGCTCATTTCTTAAGACATGATTGTCTTAAGAAAGACAGCTTTTTAAAAGTAATCAATCTATACCTTACAGCAAGTTTATGAATCTGCCACCAGTGTAGCTTAGTAAATAACATGGATAAGAAAATGATTCCATCTGGCTAAGACAGAATGAAATACACCAAAAGACATTTAACTCTTAAATTCATATAAAAGTTTGACTGTTATAATCAAGGGAAATAACTCATAAAAATTATCTCCCTTTGACCCAAATCTTCAGATTCTGTTTTTGTTTCATTTCCAAACTCTAACAAACTTGATCTACCCCAGAAGGTAGAAGGGAAAGGATTGTAATACAATGGCCTCTAATTAATTAAATTCTACTTTAATTAATAATAATTAACAGCCAGCAGACTAAATGGTAATTGGCTATCAATCCATTGATCTATCAGTTGATCCTTCTATCTATCCATCCCTCATCAAGAACAAATACAAGTTGAACCTCTTTAATACATCACGGGCCGGCATGTTTTGAATCTGCCAACATTAGTTTGTGAATCTGCCACCAGGGTGGCGCTGTTAGCAACGCTAAGGTGCCAAACTTTGTTTACACTGTAGCCGAGTGTTTTGGTGACACAGTCCTGTTAATTTCATATATTCAACTGTATTTTAGCCCTTCAGGATGCCGACCAAGAGGAGCAGAGATGGTGCTAGTGCTAAAAAGCATACACATAAAACATTATCTATGCTTGAAAAGGTGGTGTTACTGAAAGAAATTAGACAAAAGAAATTCTGAAAAGAGTTTGTGTGAGTACTATAGGGTCGGATCTTCTACTGTGTATGATTTAAAGAAAGTTTTTTGTTGAAAAAATGGGTCTTAAAGATCATTTTCTGTAGTCCAGGTCCCAAGCTTGCCTGTTCAAAGAGGTTCACCCGTACTTTCTTTCAGGGATTGAAATTTGAATCTAATTACTGTTAACAACCCTTCTAAGAAAGACAGCTTTTTAAAAGTAATCAATCTATACCTTACAGCAAGTTTATGAATCTGCCACCAGGGTGGCGTTGTTACCAGTGCTAAGGCAGCAAACTTTGTTTACACTGCAGCCGAGTATTTTGGTGACACAGTCCTGTTAATTTCATATATCCAGCTGTATTTTAGCCCTTCAGGATGTCGACCAAGAGGTGCAGAAGATTTTGCTAGTGCTAAAAAGTGTAAACATAAAACATTATCTATGCTTGAAAAGGTGGAGTTACTGAAAGAATTAGACAAAGGAATTTCTGTTAAGAGTTTGTGGTGTGAGTATTATGGGCTCGGATTGTCTATTGTGTTGGATTTAAAGAAACAAAAGGCACAAACTCTTAAGTTTCTTGCTGAAAAATGGGTCTTAAAGGTCAATCTCTGTAGTCCAGCATTTTCTGTAGTCTGGGAATGGCCAGGTCCCAAGCTTGCTGGACTGAAGAGGTTCAGCCTATAGTAGACATTAGTATATTGTGGCTCCAGGGTCAGAAGACCTGATATGGGTCTGTTATGGAAAAGGAAAACTCAGTCCAGGGCAATGTTGATGGCTCTTCTTGGTGGCTCTTATAATAATCTAAAACAGTGGTTCCCAATCTGGGATCTGCTGACCCATGGGGGTTGGGGGTCCACAAAGGTATTATTTGGTTGTCTGTGAGCTTGTTGAGAAGGCAGACCTTTCAAAAGCCTGCAAAATTCATTTAAATAAAAGGGGTCCTTGGTAATGAAAAGGTTGGGAACCACTGATCTACAATATCTCCATCGTATGGACGTTATGACTTGTAGCAGAAGAGTGAACTGAAAGGTTTAAGGTTTCAGCCCCGATTTTTCATTTCTAGCTAAAGTTTTATGTACACTTCAAATATTGTTGTTCTCGCTATAAGATACTGTTCTTCAAATCTAAGATATCATTCTCAAAATCCTAGCCCAAACACCACCAACAACCCTTGTTGTATAGCGGGGTGAATGTCCTGGACTTGGAAAGAAAGGAAACTCGAAGACTTGCTTGTAAAAATATCTGGACATATTTTTATTTCATAGCATACACTTTTGTGGGCCGAGATAAGGGTGTCGAGAGACCGTTCCCAACAGGGGAACTTGGTCTTATGCCTTCCCAGCCCTAGGCGGTCTGCCTCCTGGCTGCTTGGTTCTCTGTCCTCTGCTTTTGGCTCTCGAGTTTTCTGTACGGGTCTGCTCCGTGTTCGAGTCTGCTTTATAGGTTTCTCGAATGTCCACGCAGGTGTCATTTCCGCTTACCACATCCTGTTTGTTGGAAACCTACGCATATACCTATTTCCTAAGGTGACCAGGTCACTTACATTTCCACACAGATGTTTGACCCTAGAATAACCTTTTCGTGGCAGTATATCATTACACCCTAACACTAACCCTTTGTATAAACTTTTTGCTATAAATTTGCTGGAAATAAAAAAAATGAAAAATCTAGCCATTTTTATCCATCAGGGGGGATAACTTTTGGCAATCTTTATGCTATCGTATTTTAGGACCAAATAAGCAAGGATTACTCAGATTTAAATAAGGTTTAAAAAGAGAAAAAATTATAATGAAGATAACTTTGTTAACAATTGGTTAGTTTTCATTGAATAATAATCGTGTGAAAGAAATGTGAGTTCTTTATTATAAAACAACAACATTGTTTTTGTCATTTCACAAACAAAATCTGTCATGTTGGATAATATTTGGATGTTTCCATATTATGAAAGGGTCTTTTTAAAAAAATTCTGACAGCATTCTTAGTTTTTCAACATCATGGGAAACAAATATTAAACTAGCATTGCAAAGGAAATTATGAATCACTGCCACCCATATATGCTGTGTTGGGGGTGATCAATTAAAAGGTTGGACAAAGTGATGATCAATGAATAAGTTACTTCTCTTGCCTTTTGTTGGGCTGTGATCACTAAAAAAAAGGTCTGAATTTTCAAAAAAACAAGCAGGCACAAACTGGTGACCAATTTAGCATAAACCTACATTGCATATTGAATCCCCCGCAAAAAAACTATTTAAGAGGAGAATTTTCAAAAAAAAAAAAAAAACATTTCCCCAACTCATTGAAGGGAGTGTGTGTGTGCAAAATTTCAAGTTTCTACTATGAACAGTTAGGGCTGGGCAAAGTCCGGATACATAGATAGATACATAGATACATATAAATGTCAGAACACCTGAATAACCTAAACCCAGCAATAAACTAGTGTTGTGGGTAGTGGTGATTAATATTCTTTTAAGTCCCAGAGTTTGGCTGACCTCAGTGAAAAAGTCATTTTACCTTTTTTAGCTAAATGATATTCACTGACCTAAAAGTATTTTTTAAATACCTCTGTCCCATAATAATTGGTACATTCATATATGCAAATGTAACAACTATTATGGGACAGGCAATATTTTTTTTTCACTCTCCCTCTCAAAACAAATCCTGAGTTTGGTAAAAAAAGCTGTAATTGAACATCAAACTATGGATCTGTATTTATAGCAACTGTCAGTGAGTGCTGCACTACAAAAGGCATGAAACAGACACTGCTGAGCAAAAGAACTTGTCGTTTTAAAACGTGTGATGTTTCAGTGATGGATCTACTACTACTACACTCTCTCTCTCTCTCTCTCTCTCTCTCTCTCTCTCTCTCAAATCGATCGTAACAATTATAACAAAATGGTGGCATTGGTTCGGAATGTGAAGTGAAGTGATTCTTGCTTGCCTATTAAAATTTTCTTTTAAACATGGATTTCGACATCTCTGTTATTTATTTTGGTCGATGTGACTTTAAGCGTCATGAATTGGAGGTAATGGTATTCCTTGATTATACAGATGTAAAATAGGCTACAGGTCAAAACGTCCAATGCAAAAAGGCCCAATGAACAAAACGTCCAATGAACAAAACATCCAATGCAAAAAGGCCCAATGAACAAAACATCCAATGTACAAAACATCCAATGCAAAAACGTCCACTTAGCACCGTAAAATAGGGTAGTTTAACCCAACATACAAAGGCTTCAAGAAGTATAACTATATAATGTATTGATCAGATATTAACACAATAATGAAGCTAAAAACCATTAATTTGTTCTTTATCAGATATTAACACAGCAATGAAGCTAAAAACCATTAATTTGTTCTTTATCAGATATTAACATAATAATGAAGCTAAAAACCATTAATTTGTTCTTTGTCAGATATTAACACAATAATGAAGCTAAAAGCCATTAATTTGTTCTTTATCAGATATTAACACAATAATGAAGCTAAAAACCATTAATTTGTTCTTTATCAGAATATTGCACACCATGAATTCATTTAGGTACGACGGAAATGGTGCATTCGACATACCAAACTGGTTGTGCTTTCTTTTTGAGGTGTATCCAGAGATTTTTGACAGTCTGGGTTCTGATAAAGAACAAATTAATGGCCTTTAACTTTTAACTATTGTGTTAATATCTGACCAATACATTGTATGGTTTTCGAGCCTTTGTTTGCTGTGTTTAACTACAATATTTTACATCCATATAACCAAGGATTATCATTACCTCCAATTTACAACATGAAAAGTAACATGAACCTTTATTTCTTCTTTCTGTCTTGTGTCTCTGTTGGTGTTTCTATTTCATTCAGGGTCGGCTTTAAGTCAATTGGACCAATTGCTCCCAATTGGGCCCCGCACCACGCTAGAGTAATCTACTCTAGTCTTGTCAAATACACACAACAACACATTGCAACATACACCAAACACCACATTGCAAGTTTTACAGAGAACAGCAACAATTTTAATTTTCTTCTGAATTAAAAAGTAGTGTTTGTTTATACTGTTTATAGTTTGAATTTGTTTTTGTCAAACTCCAGGACAAAGTCAGGAGTTGACTTTGTTTTCCTACCGTAACAAGAACAATCCTCACCAAAATTAAGGCAAGTATTCCCAATTGGGCCTCCATTCGTAAGGGAGCCCTGTGCCAGTATAATCTACTCCAGTCTTGTCAAATACACACAACACATTGCAACATACACCAACACCACATTGCAGGTTTTACAGAGAACAGCAACAATTTTAATTTTCTTCTGAATTCTAAAAGTCAGTATTGTTTGTTTACACTGTTTAAATAATATGTTAATTATTATAGAACAGTGTAAAAAGATTTCTCTGAAATTTTTAAGCACACATTTTGATTGCTTTTCATTCTACCATAGAGGTATGAATTCTATAATAAACTTCTGCAGACCTTGGCTGTGAACCTGGGGCCCCGCAAAAAATGTGTCCAAGACTGGCCCTGTTTTCATCAGTAACTTACTCGCTGGGATACAAAAAATGATTTATCTAATTGTAATGCTGACATTTCCTTGTTTTCCTCCTTATTTCTTGAACTGGTGTCCTCATCTTGATTGTTATAGTCACAACATTTTGACTGTTGTACCCTCCAGCCTTCTTCAGGAGTTTATCATAGTTGGTAAACTTCTGGGAATTTGGAACTGAATATTGTGACTATAACAACCAAGATGAGGATACTAATCTGAGTATATCAGTGTATAATAACACTGTGCAACTTTTTTGTTGTTGCTGGGTCAGGGGCAGATCCAGGGGGTCTTCCAGGGTCTTCTGGAAGACCCTCAGAATTTTTTCTAAAATTTTTATTTATACTGTTTTCTGGGTGTCTTCTGAGTTTTAAATCTTTTCGTCTCAACACATGACAATCTTCAAGACCCTCAGAATTTATCTGAAAATTTGTTATTTATCTTAATTTCAGTAGCTGATATGCCCTGAAATGCAATTTTGCATAACATGGTTTGGACACTCTTCTGTGTGGTTACTCAGTTGGCAGTGAGACACCATTGAGTATGCTTGTGTACTGTGGGACCGTCGCATTCACAACAACAAAGCCCCCCCCCCTTTTGGAAGACAGTCAGCTCAACTTGCTGGATCTTTCCCTGTTGGTGTTATTTTCTAATTGATTATGTCTAAAACGTATGGAAAATATCAATTATTCCCTTCAAACTTTGCTTTTGTGTCCAGGACAGTGATAATTTGAAATCTACTTATTTCCAATTGGACAATGGGAAAACTTTTACATTTTTAATCATATAAAGTAAGAAAAACAATTACATATCAAAATCAACTGCCCCCCTCCCCTCAAATTCGGGCAAATCAAGTCACTTGCCCCTCTTAATCAAAGAGTTCCCATACACCTACGGAAGGAACTAAGGCCCAATTGCCTTAAGTAGGCTTTTATGTTTTGTTAATATTAAATGGCTGGGTACTTTCTGGACGAACCTCATTTTTAATGCATTTACATACAAAATGCGGTTTAGTGTTTTCTGTGGGATAAGCAATATAATCTGTTTTTCTTTCAAGAGGGAAATAATCCATTTTACTTTTTAAGGAGTTATCTCCATTTTACGCGCACATTCTGGGAGTCTACCTGAGATAAATAACATGTTGCTCTCTCAAGTATCCTTTGTATCATGGGCGTCCCTAAGGGTGTGTCAGAATTACCTCCCTTGAGTATAAAAATTGAATCGCTAAGTTGTCAATTAATAGTGAGTGAATTAATGTTGCCATATAAGAAAAGAGGACGGTCACCGTCATAGTTGTCAATACAAGTAAATGATATGGTGATTGTGGCTAGATTATGGTTGAAAATTGCTAAAAGGTGCATTTACATCCCCGTGGAAGAGTATTACAACTCATTCACTCTACTCATTTACAATAATAAAGTAATATAAGTAATCTACTCAAAAAGACATCTCTAAAGAATACAAATTCCATAATTTGTCAATTAATTTTATCACTAAACAATATTAAACAAAGAACATATTGACATATTGACAGCTACATCTTGTACTATTTTTACACCTCTTCCCCCAATACAAACAGAATTAAAATTCTAAAATTACTTCCCAATTTCGAAACTTTGTTTTTGTATAACTTTTGATTGATTATTAAGTAAAACATTTAAAAAATTAAGATCCTCAGTCCGTGCTCTTTTAGGAAAGGCATTAATTTATTTATTAATTTTTTTACTTGATCACCCTAATAATTGTGCAATCGGAAACAAAGAGTAACCCTTCGCTGAATATATCTTTTTGTGAGCCCTTCCCCGGAAATATATCCTTTTGCCCCCCCCCCCCCGAAAAGTGGTTGCGGATGCCCAGGCTTTATGTTGTTTTGTTCCATCAGACTAAGACAACTTTGACCACACGACCAGAATCCTGAAGGACCAGGAAAGCAACAGGTTTGTTAGCAGTGTTTTACGAGACGAGCCTTAAGCCTTGTTCTACAGCAGCCATGGGCAACATGCGGCCCTTTTGACTTTCAATGGCACGTTTAATTCCATGAGGAAAATAACGTTTTATTAACATTTCAAAGGGAAAGTTTTTTGAAGAAATGAGAAAATTCCAGGATGAATGGACAAATGATTACTTCTTTGTTGAAGTAAAAAACAGACCAAGGTGTCTAATATGTTCTGAATCCCACTCCGCATTTAAAGAATTTAACGTTAAGCGTCATTACACAACTAAACATTCTGGGTATGATAAATTTAAAGGAGATATCAGAAAGCTTAAAATTGAAACACTAAAGAAACAGATCGATAGCCTAAATACACTTTTTTCTAAAAAGGCAAACAGAGCTCAGCGAAATGGTGCATGCAAGCTATGTTGTTAGCAAACATTCTAGAAATTATTCTGGCGGTGAATTTGTGAATTTGTGGCCCGGTTTATGATTAGCAATATCTCACGCAGCCCGCTGCTCGAAAAAGTAGATTCAGTCTTGAAAAATCTTAATATGGAATTTTTAAAATTCTTCAAATGTCCGGAATTTCAGATTCTCTATGAAAAAACATAAAAAACAAAACAGGTATGGTTAGTCAATCAATAGAAACCGTCACATGACCAACGTCGTTTGGCAGCATGCCGTGTTGGGGGTGATTAATTAAAAAATTGGTAAAATGGGTGATCAATGAATAAGTTACTTCTATCGCAGTTTGTTGGGCAGTGATCACTAAAAAAACATAAGGCGTAAGTGTTTAAATTTTCAGCCTTCTAGCTCCATTGGTTCGTCCTGTATGCATGATACATACCTCGATAGCCAGCCATCCAGACCAACTTAAAAACTGAAGAAATTATGTTGACAGTTTTGGTTGACAGTCTCTAGTATGAAATGAGGGAGAGAGAGAGAGGGGGGCAGTATGGTACATTGTCAACTTGGCAGTTTTAGGGCTAGCATGTAATGCCATTTACTGCTTTTTCTTGTTCGTCAGCCACATGCATTTTTTTTATATTGATAATTATAATGACATTTATTAGTGAGAGCGACTGCTAAACGAGCGGCATAAATCGTAAATGTGAATAAAGAAACGAACTCCGTGCGGGGATCGAACCCGCGTCCACCTTTACGCGGTGCTGCTCTACCGACTGAGCTAACGAAGGTCAGATGGTAGGCAGGAGTCTTTTATCCTACACTTTGTTGACTTCTCCATTCTCACGTTCATATTTTAGGCACGAATATAATGCGGCTCTCTTCTGTCGACAGTATGAAATCAATTTTATATCCGATCGACAGAATATGATAATTATAATGACATTTATTAGTGAGAGCCTATATTTGCCCGGCGTCGGTGTGAGCGACTGCTAAACGAGCGGCCTAAATCGTAAATGTGAATAAAGAAACGAACTCCATGCGGGGATCGAACCCGCGTTCACCTTGGAAGCCACCTATACGCGGTGCTGCTCTAACGACTTCTGTCGATCGGATATAAAATTATCCATCATTTGATTTTATTGCTATATTGCTATTCATCACCATTTTTACACAGTAGCATATGTTTTTCTTGCCCTGCATTTAAGGCCTTTTAGCAATTTTCAGCCATAATCTAGCCACAATCACCATATCATTTACTTGTATTGACAACTATAACGGTGACCGTCCTCTTTTCAGATATGGCAACATTAAATCACTCACTACTTTCGCCTTCGCGACTAATGACAACTTAGCGATTTCAATTTTTATACTCAAGGGAGGTAATTCTGACAAATTAAAGTATTCAAGGGGAAGCAATTCTGTCTATAAAAAACAATCACATTCAAACGGCTACTTTATCGTGTTTTCTACATTAAACATTTGAACATTTTATTTGTATATACAAGCACACATCATAACAATCATATTTACCCATCCTTAGGTGACATGTGGTGGACTTTGAAAATGTCATTAAAGTTAGGGTGACTTTTTAAAATTTAATTTTATTATCCTAGTTTTATAAGTATTTTTTTGAAATTTCAAGTTGTTGGATATTTAGGAAGACGTGGGCGGGACTCACAGATTTGACCCCCAGAGGTGTTGAAAGTTATAAACAGGATATCTCTGGGGTGGTGTAATAAACATCATCATTCTTCTTAAAATCATTTAC
>VCCN01006724.1:314457-332924 GCA_006491835.1 Architeuthis dux | reverse complement strand
TTATGCTATACTGGGATGTTAGCCAATCATGGGTAACTTTGAGTTGCCTCCCATGGTAAATAAGCCTATGATAAAGTATAAGTATGAGGGAAGAGAGGACATTATGCACAGGAGTGGGGCACGTGGAAGAACTACATTGAGCAAGTCTATATAGATCTTTATTTATTTAACAATTCAGAAACTTTAAAACTCTTAACCAGTTTTAAACGAGTGTTGTGGGTAGTGGTGATTAAAAACAGACGTGTTTAATAATGATAATTGACTGTTTGGAGTTAATGAAGGCTTCTCAATACATTCGTGATTGATTTGTATATCAATTGTGGTACTGGGATGTTAGCCAATCATGGGTAACCCTTGGTAGATAAGCTTCACAGTGTATGAGGCTTCTGGGTAGATGACGCTTGCCAATGCTTTGGTGATTGATTTGTATATCAATTGTGGTACTGGGATGTTAGCCAATCACAGTTAACCTTGAGTTGCCTCCCTTGGTAGATAAGCTTCCCAGTGTATGAGGGAGGGGAGTGCATTCTGCATGTGGAAGGACTACAGAAGAGCAAGTTAACAGGTTGCAGATGTTTTCAACACCTTTGTTAAACAAAGAACTCCGTAGCATGTTCCAGTTGTGCAGCAAAAAGCCACACCCAGTCGAAATCCATACTGGTCTGACTTGTATATTAAATCAACATCTACAACCTAAGTTACAAGCATAGTTGATAACAATGAATAAAACTAGCATTCCAAGGGAAATTATGAATCACCACCACCCATATATGCTGTGTTGGGGGTGATCACTAAAAAATGTCTGAATTTTCAAAAAACAAGCAAACACAAACCAGTGACCAATTTAGCATAAACTTACATTGCATATTGAACCCCCACCTCTAAAAACCTATTTAGAGGGGGAATTTAAAAAAAACAAAAACAAAAAAAAAACAAAAAAAAACATTCCCTATGCATTGAGGGGAGTACGTGTGCAAAATTGATTTGTTTTATTTATTCAAACTATTCTAAATAAAGTCAAAGGTAAAAACCTTTTAAAACATTTTAGGCAATTGTGAACTTTCCCGTTTCAAAATGGCTGCTGCTCCAGTCCAGTGGCTGAGTGGCAGCTGCTGATGGCGAATTTAAAGTCAAAGAAGCAGATCACAATTTCAACATTTCACTAAACAATGACTGAATTTTCAAAAAACAAGCGGGCACAAACTAGTGACCAATTCAGCATAAGCTTACATTGAAAATTGAACCCCCCACTAAAACCCTATTTTGGAGGGGAATTTTCAAAAAAAAACAAAACAAAGCATTTTCCCTACTCATTGAGGGGTGTGTGTGTACAACATTTCAAGTTTCTACTATGAATGGTTAGGGCTGGGCGAAGTCCGGATACATAGATAGATACATATAAATGTGTGAACACATTAATAACCTAAACCTTTGGTAGTGGTGATTAAAAAATTCTGCTTACTAGTGACTATGAAATAGAGTACCACTTTTTACATACAGATAGTGCACCTGAAGAAGGCTGTAGAATGGATCGGCTAAAACATTTTGGCAAAGTTGGACAACTTAACCGTCAAAAATGGATTGCATCATAAGGACTGATTTGACCGATCACCGCTAGAAAAGCTAACATATTTTTTATTTTTGCACTAAGCTGAAATGACTGAGTTTGAGTAAAAAAAACGATTTTTTTTTTTTATCAAATCAGTCCTTATGATGCAATCCATTTTTGACAGTTAAGTCGTGTAACTTTGCTGAATGTTTTATGAAATTCATGGAAACCCAAGGGCATCAATATTTCTTTTCTTCAAGATCAAATTCAAAAATAGATAAATTTACACTTTTTTAATATTAGCTTATTTCTTTTCTCTGCAAGAATATAGAATGCACTTTTCTTAAATTATTTATTATATTCAGTTTTCTTAACAATTTTCTGACATACAGTATCGCCCATAAATAAGTACACCCCTACCACTTTTTTAATAGAAAGTTAATTTTCTTCTAAACCCAACAAGCAGGATTTTATTATTTCTAGTGGAACATTACACAATCAAAATGGATATTATCAGGTATTATTTATGACCAAACTCTACAGCATTGAAAAAAATATGAATATGTTGCCATCCAAAGATGAGTACACCACCACGAAAAAATATTTTTGGTAACAGAGTTTCAATGCTGGAGAGTTTGGTCATAAATAATAACTGATAATATCCATTTTGATTGTGTAATGTTCCACTAGAAATAATAAAAATCTGAGTACACCCCTAATTGTCTTTTATTATTTCAACCAAGATGAGAGTACAAGTCTGAGTAAATCAGTGTATAACAATGATAATTCGTCATCCCAGAAATTCAGACAAAAATGAGTTCAATGGTTTGAATAAATAAATCTCCATCTTTTTCTGGAATGAAATGAACTGAAAAATGACTCGGATATTTAGTGTGTTTATCAATGATAATTGACTGTTTGGAGTTAATGAAAGCTTCAGGGTAGATGGCGCTTGCTTTGCATATCAATTGTGGTGCTGGGATGTTAGCCAATCATGGCTAACCTTGAGTTATCCCCCTTGGTAGATAAGCTTCCCTGTGTATGAGGCAGGGGGGGGGGGCATTATACACAGCAGTGGAGCATGTGGAAGGACTACATTGAGCAAGTTAACAATATAGATCTTTTTTATTTAACAATTCAGAAACTTTAAAACTTTTACCCAGTGTTGTGGGTAGCAGTGATAAATAATAATAATTAATAATGATAATTGACTGTTTGGAGTTAATGAAGGCAATTGATTTGCATATTAACTGTGGTGCTGGGATGTTAGCCAATCACGGTTAACCTTGAGTTACCCCCCTTGATAGATAAGCTTCTCAGTGAGATGGCAGCAATGCATTGGTGATTGATTTGCATATTAACTGTGGTGCTGGGATGTTAGCCAATCACAGCTAACCTTGAGTTGCCCCCCTTGGTAGATAAGCTTCCCAGTGTATGAGGGAAGGGAGCAGATTATGCTGTGTGGAGCACATGGAAGAACTACAGAAGGGCAAGTTAACGGGTATTCACACGATTGTGAGAAGCAAAGAAGGAAGTAACGTAGACAGGATTAAGAGTGACCAGAGGAAGTGTGCGAAGGTGGATTGTGAAGAGAAAAACAGGAACACTAATGAATTTCCGCAAGAATACTTTTTAACCCATAAGAAGAACCCAGACCCATATCTACTTGAAGGAACATTATGTGGGATTCTGGATAACCAAATTGACAGTTACGTGCCTGAACCAGGATGTTCATTAGATATCACTTAGTACACTTCATGAGGATAAAATTCATACCAACCCATAAGAACCCAGACCCATTTCTATTTGAAGGAACATTATGTGGGATTCTGGGTAGGTAAATTGACACACAGTCACGTGACTGCACCAAGATGTTCAGTAGATGTCACTTAGTACACTTCACAAGGATAAAATTCATACCAACCCATTTCTACTTGAAGAAACATTGTGGGATTCTGGGTAGGCTAATTGAGACACAGTAACATGACTACACCAGGATGTTCATTAGATGTCACTTAGTACACTTCATGAGTTAAAATCAAGGATAAAATATAATATTATATAAGAGACTGTGCAAATCAATTAAATTGTATTTGACACCAGTGTCACAGTGGGTTCTTATGGGTTAAAGAAAAATAAGGGTGGTAGAACTTAAAGGGGTGGAATCCCCTATTACCTACCCAAGTTGTACAGCAGAATTTCCTGGAGCCATGGCAGAATTATCTGACATCATCCCATAATGATCCTCCATATACGTCTGAGGTTCTTGTGCATGCTGTAAGGGAAAGAAAATTAAATATTCAATCGATTGTTGAAAGAAAAAGAAAAAAACTTATAAATCTGGAGTTTCTACTTAAACCTTTCCAGAATCCTGGAACATACAATGAGCGCAAAAAGTATCCTATAAATTTCAAAAAGTCCATTTTAACAGCATGCAGACCAAAGGTTCAAAGGGTGGGGTCAGCCGTGCGCACGTTGCACTTCACCTTAAAACTCCATTGCGCAGACTACGGATTTTCCACATTCAGGCCCGCCAACCTAGGACACGAATAAAGACACGGAAAACCTGTCCCAAATCTCTGTTTGCGGAGCCAAGTCATTCATACAGCTTCATAGAGTCCTTGAGATTTGTCCATTCAACTTTCATACACTTCAGACCCTAAATAAATTTCCGTACCTAAAAATTTGGACATTTGTCCATTTTTTACTGAATTGCATTAGACCTAGAAAATTTATCCTTTTATTTCTTCATTTTCCACCTAATTCTTATTGTTGTATATCCTTTTACACTGTCGTCGTGGGTTGCTCATTTACAGGAGGGAAATCATGAACTGGCCAGAAAAAGGACGACTCGAAAGTTGTTTGTAAAAATATGTGAACATATTTTTATTTTTTAAGTTACATTTTGTCGGCCGGAGAATGAAGAGGGTTCCGAGAGACTGTTCCCAACAGGGGAACTTGGTCTTATGCCATCCCAGCTCTAGGCGGTCTGCCTCTTTGTTCTGAGTCCTGAGTTTCTCCATCTCTTAGCTTCCTTTATCAGGTTTGAACGCCCACGTTTGTGTCATTTCCGGTTTCCACATCCAGTTTTGGGACACCTACACATTTCCTAAGGTGACCGGGTCACTTCCACTTCTGCACAGGTGTATGGCCTGGAAATAACCTTCTCGTGGTAGTATATCATAACATTATGTATCATAAAATGCTTGAATAATAAATATATTGTCTGCAAACATTGCTTTTAGTTATTGCAGATTGACCTAAAATAGGCTAGAGAATCATTTATTTACAAAAAAAATCATATATGTACGTACATCGATAGATCGAAATACATGGGCGAGATATTCCACGAGACTAATTCTACGAAAATTATTAAATCACTGTAAAATGCATAATTTAAATAATATTTTCTAGGTTTTTATGGGTTTGTTTTCGATGTTGCTTTCGTGTCTTTCGGGGATTTTTTTTTCCGTTCATTTATATTTGTAAACAAACTGATAACATGACAATTATTCACTGCACAGTGCGTAGCGAAATGCAGTGCGCCTGAATTTTGACTGTGCTGAAGTTGTGTGCACCACAAATGTGTACATGATTGTGCTAGCATGAGAATATGTATGTATGTATGTTTGTAGCTCTCAGGGAACAGAACACCCTAATTAATATGTAATTCCAGGATTCACGTTTCGGAAATTCAACTTTCGTACAGTTTTTCAGGAACGCAACCGGTATGAAAGTAGAGGACTTCAACAGAATTTGGACCAAAAATTAAAAAATACAAAAATCAAAAAGAATATTCAAACAAGATTGAACATTGAAATGTTATGTACAAAAATCAACTTTTGGTCCAAATTCTGTCAATTTTGAAATTAAGATGAATAATGTGATACTTATTCACATTATTCGATTAAATTTGACTAGTTTTTACCTTCATCTTAATTTCAGTTGTTCTCATATACAACTTTCAATTTGGACCTCTGTTTCTACGATTAACAGCACGGACAGATAATAAAGAATAAGCCTTCGGTGAGAATCGAACTTACACCCTCATTATCGGCCACAGAGCCTTCATGGATTAGCAGAAGCTGATTCACACTTATAAACTTATTCACTATAACCGACTCCGCGCCATATTTATGTTGTTTTACATATGAGACCTAGTAGTCTTTTTTATAAATCAATCTTTATTATTATTGGATGAAGTATTGTAACACCACTTTTTAAATTTGACTAGTTTTTACCGTCATCCTAATTTTAGTTGTTTTTATACAACTTATTAATTCAGGCCATTGTTTTTATAGCTGTTATTCGTTGCCATTGAAACAGCGGCCCAATTTAATATTTAATGTATATAAAACAACTAAAATTAGGATGAAAGTAAAAACTAGTCAAATTTAATAAAAATAGTATTACAATACTTCATCCAATAATAATAAAAAACATGTTTTACCTTATTGTTTTAATTAAATTTGACTAGATTTTACCTTCATCTTATTTTCAGTTGTTTTTATATACAACTTTCAATTCGGGCCAGTGTTTCTACGGCAATGAATGACAATGCGGTCGGATAATAAAGAATAGATATGAGATATGTTAAAAAAACACTGCGATATGAGAGATGTTAAAAAAACACTGAATTATGAGATATGTTAAAAAACACAGCAATAAAGAATAAGTCTGAGATATAAGATATGTTAAAAACACACTGCGATATAAGATATGTTAAAAAACACTGCGATATGAGATATGTTAAAAAACACAGCAATAAAGAATAAGTCTGAGATATGAGATGTTAAAAAACAAAGTGCGATATGAGGTATGTTAAAAATACACTGCTATACAAGATATGTTAAAAACTCATTGCTATACAAGATATGTTAAAAATATACTGCGATATGAGATATGTTGATATGTCAACTTGTCAGTCAGTCAGTGACAACTATCGCTGCTAGAGAAGCTTAGCACATCTAAAAATATACTTGCCATCAAACAGAGTAAACAATCAAGTATATGACCTTAATTCCCCAGGTACAAAAACGTTATTTTAATCATCATGGCTGCCAAGCTGTAGATACATAGATGAGCTTTGCAGTTTTGTTATAGCAATAAATCTATAAGAATAAAAAGGTAAAAGTGGTTGAAAGGTTTTATTTACCGCAGCAAAGAATCCTTGCACTTTGGTAAGAACTTCTTTTAATTCCACCAGATCACAGTAATTTCTTTTCAGGGCAATAGCGTTGATATTCACTTCCCGCAATTCAGACTCCATTTTCTCCAAAGATGCCTGAAAGAGAAAGTTAAAGAAAGTTTAAAACATATCTAATTTAAACAATTATATTGTGTACTCTATAGCCCTGGTTGTCAGACTTTTTTGTCGGCGCCCTCTTCTCGACTTTGGACAAAACCTAGGCCCCGGACCTCTAACTCAGACATTCATAAACCATATTCCAACTAGACATTTATTTTGGTAAACTCAAATCTTACAAAAACTCTCGGAAAAACAGCACAAAATGTAGTGTTAGTTGCTGGCTTGTTTGTGAGATTGTTTATTTTTTACGAGGGTTTTTATTTGTGGCGTAACTGACTGTGCCAAATGCCAGTCTCACGTCCAATTCTGCATTAAGTCTTTTGCGCTGTTTAGTTTTTATTAGCGATAAGGCTGGAAATCCAGCTTCGTATAAATATGTTGTCGGAAATGGAAGTAGAATCTTCACTGCTTGCAATACAAGGGCTTGAAATTTCGAATCGCTGACCATCTTTAACCAAAAGTCCAAATACTTTGAAGATTCAAACACTGGCTTAAGAGTCAAGTTGTTATTTAAGTCAATGAAGTCCTTTCTTGCGAAGAACCAGCAACAGACCGAATACTGGCCATCCTAACGTTGGCATATCAAAAACATGAACTCCATTTTCTTTTGTATCTGCATGGTAGATAAACCCAACATTGTCTCAATCTTTAGTCATGAATTTCTAAAAAATGTTTTCTTTCATTGGCAAATAGCAATTGTTTCTGAATGGAAAAATTAGGTAGTCTTGTTACACGGGCTATATATTTTAAATATTGTACTTCGCAAAAATCACCTATTGGGATTGTTTTCGTTATGGTTCGTAGATCCTCATTTGAATATTTAAAGGACCAATCTTATTCGCCAATTACCTCGGTAGCAGCTTCTACTACTTTCTTATTGTGTTTAGGAGCGTTTTCTCTTTTATAACCGTTTGAAACCATCTTTTGCAAGAATCCATGTCACACACTCTCTAGTTTAAGCTTTTCATATCCCATGTTTGTACATGGATAGGTAGGTAGGTATTAATTGTTACTCACTTCCAAGTCTACCATTTCTTTGGGTGGAGGAGCCTTGGGCACCATATCACTTTTGTCTGGTTTAAGGCCCTCAGTGTTCATTTCCTTCTCGATGTAACCTAAAAAGAAACATTGAGGAGTGAAAGAAAGAATCACAGCAATTTCTTTTGTAATGTACAAAAAGATTCTCAACTTTTATCAACTGATTTGTTTTATTTCTTCAAACTATTCAAAAAAATCTTTTTTAAAGTAGAAGGTAAAAACTGAACTGGAACCCAACTAAACATATATACAACTAGCAATCCAAGGGAAATTATGAATCACCACCACCCATATATGCTGTGTTGGGGGTGATCAATTAAAACGATGGGCTGTGATCAACCGAATTTAAAGTCACCGACACAAGTTAACAAAGGATAAGTTAGGGTTAGTGTTGTTAGTGTTAGGGTTGCTGTGTTAGCAATAAGGTGGTGTTTAGCCAGCCACCTTATGCAGTCCGTGTCGTTGGATATTATATTGACTAAGGTCACTGAAAGTTATGTCCAGTTGTGGTAATAACTTTCTCTCGACTTGAATTGGGACAATATATATAGGCGCAGCAGGCCTAGACGTACCACACTTAGGTATATGTCCTTCAGCTATTTTAAATTCAGAAAATGAAAGAATGTTGAAAGTGTTGTCTGCTTCTTTGACTTTAAATTCACCATCAGCAGCAGCGGAGGACTTCCGACGATTCCGGAATCAGAACAGCTGAAGCAGCGGCCATATTGAAACGGGAAAGGTAATGATTGCCAAAAGAATTTGAGGGTTTCAAATAAAATTCAGAACTTACGCATTTTCCGTTGCATTTCTTCGCATCGTCGTACCTCGTTCACAAATTTTCTCTGGAAGGCATTGACATGTGGATTCAGCTATGAAGAGAGAGAGAGAAATGAAAGCAAGATTTTAGAAGAATATATCTACATGTACTCTTGTGGCTTTGAAATTAATTCCAGTACATTGGTGTGCACATGACAGGGCTCCAAATTAACATTGTACTGGGCATGGTATAAATGTGTTCGGGACAAACAAATATCTTCCCGGGGATGCCTCCGGGACTGAAGTGATTTTTTTTTTTTTTTTTAAAAAGGCCTCCAGGGAAGATATCTTCATTTTTTTTTTTTTAAATTTGGTGAGGATTGTTCTTGGTGGTTGTTTTTATTATGGTAGTTTGGACTGGAGTTTGACAATTATTTATTTCCTCAACATTTTAATGGTGTTTTTATTATGCTACTAACAACTATAGATGATAATAAAGTAAAGAAACAACATTTTGATTTTGGGACCTTTTACATTTCCTTCGGGACGGTTATAATTGTTTTTTGGGACGATAATGAAAAAAGTTAGTCTCGAGCCCTGGCTTACAAAGTCTGTCTGGAAAGTATCAATCCATTTTGAATATCTCGAGAACCAGTTGTGCAGCCTTGATTAAGCTCGACAACCAATCAGTGAGCACCTTACTGTGCAAGCAACAATAGACACTCTTCCGTGGGGTTGCTCAGTCAGCTGTGAGACACCACTGAGTGAGTTTTCATTTATAATGACTGACCCTGCTCATTCTTCACGTCTTGTGCAGGGGTTTTTTCCTCAAAAACATTGCATCACCCAGGTCTGTGAGCATCCCTACAATCCAGATTTTGCCTTTGGCCAGATACTTTCCAGACAATCCTGTATATCAAGATTAGCAATTAAAATGGATTACAAGTGGCTGAATTAGCAATCGTCAACCTATATACAGGGCAGACGAAAGCAGTGGGGCTGGAAGGGCCTATGGACCCCCCCCGCACTTTTTTTACAGGTGTTTGAAGTGCCCTTTTTGGAAAATTAGAAGTTATTGGCTCCTTCCAATACGAACATCAGTAGAATTCTACCACATGGTTATTTTCTTAGGATAACTTCCGTGTAGGTGTATTATTATATGCAAATATTGCCCCCACTTGTGTAGGTTACATATGATGCAAATTTCCTATTTACCTGTGTAGGAAGTTATAAGATTTCTACTATAGTTTTGTATTATTATTCCTCAGTGTTGCCAACTCAAAAACATTTTTGTTGCTAGTTTGACTTCCAAAAAGTGCTAAAAAGCACTTAATTTGAAAAAATAGTGCCAAAAATCTCATAAAAAAGATGGCCAAGAAACTTTAAAAAATAGCTGAAAACTCCATGAAATGACAAAAGAAATGCTGAAAGCGGCCAGAAAAGTGCTAAAACGGTCAAACCAGGCCAAAAATGGCCATTTTATAGTCAACCATATTTTTGGTCAGTATGTGCCCCCTTTTTATAACCTTTTCTTTCAGCCCTGATATAGCAGTAATTCTCAACCTTTTTTTGGCTGTGGTCCTCTTAAGAGCTCTTAAGAGCTCTTAAGAGGTTCCAGGTTCCCCTGTCAAACAGGATACAACACGGACAGATAGGCAGAAAGTTATTATTTCAGTCTATGACCCTCTTCAAATAAGCCAGCCCCACCCCTGTTGAGAATGGCTGCTATATAAAGATTGTTTATTGAATTATTAAAAAATATTACTCACATCTCGGAATTGTACCATTCCAAGTTCTCCAAGTTCCGAGACAACCGCATACGCAGCCTCTGACTGTAAAAACAGTTGACAGAGGGTCATCTCCTCACTCCTGAACATCGACATCTTGGCGGCTTTCAAGTTAATTCAAAAGTTTTCAGCAGTATTTGTTAATTAAAAAAATTTAAAAAATAAAATCAGCAACACCTGAAAATGAAAGAAAAGAAATTGAGAAATTTTGACAAAAATATTTTTTTAAAAATAGCATTCCAAAAGAAATTAATGCAATGTGTATCCATATATTCTCCAAGCTCACTGCAATGCAAATCTCTATTATCCACGTATATAAAATGCAATGCGTATCCATATATTCTCCAAGCTCACCGCAATGCTAATCTCTATTATCCACGTATATAAAATGCAATGTGTATCCATATATTCTCCAAGCTCACTGCAATACAAATCTCTATTATCCACATATATAAAATACAATGTGTATCCATATATTCTCCAAGCTCACTGCAATGCAAATCTCTATTATGCGCATATATAAAATGCAATGTGTATCCATATATTCTCCAAGCTCACTACAATGCAAATCTCTATTATCCACGTATATAAAATGCAATGTATATATATATCCATATATTTCATATACGCAGTCATTTGTGACGGCACAAGTAAACTAGTTACCTATTAAAACATTCTCAAAACAAGGAAGACACACCTTTTAAAGTTATTTTCTACTTTGACCATAGGAATTCTAGTCAAAAGATTTTGCATACCATCATTTTTTGTACAACCTCAATGACACTAGATGATGTTTTTTTAAAAATATATACAATATGGTTGTGTTCAAGGACAATCCAATGAAAACTCGGCAGGAAGAGATTTAAAATATCAAAACAGGATACGGAGGAGGAAATAGAAATATCTTTTCTTTCAGAATGAGCATCACAAAGAAATAAACTAGGGAGCACATACGTCTGCCAAAGCCATACACTGAGTAAAAACTGAATGAAAACGGCCTCGAAGTTCGGAGAAACACAGCCCTTAGGGGGTCCTGTGGCATGCTCGGTATCTTCGGGTACCTGGGAGAAGTTGCACAAGATATCTTGGTCAGCTGGTCGCGATCCCCATTAGCACACTCGGGATCCGTCCTGAGGAGCTTTTGGACCCATCCCAGTCCTCGTGGCATTTGTCTCAGCGACAGGGATTTGGGATTCTCCCCCCTCAGGTCTCTAGGCACGGGGACATGGTATCTCCACCACCCCTGTATGTTCAAAATAAGGTTTTTCCCTACACATTGAGGGCAGTGTGTGTACAAAATTTCAAGTTTCTACTATGAACGGTTAGGGCTGGGAGAAGTCAGGCAACATAGATAGATAAAATTGAAACCCCCACCACCTCCAAAAACCTATTTGCAGTGGGAATTTTCAAAAAATAAAAAATATTTTCCCTACTCATTGAGGGGAGTGTGTGTACAAAATTCAAGTTTCTACTATGAATGGTTAGGGCTGGGCAAAGTCTGGATACAATAAAAATCTGTATTATCCACGTATATAAAATGCAATATGTATCCATATATTCTCCAAGCTCACTACAATGCAAATCTCTATTATCTATGTATATAAAATGCAATGTGTATATCCATATATTTAATATACACAGTCATTTTTTACGGCACAAGTAAACTAGTTACCTATTAAAACATTCTCAAAATAAGGAAGACACACCTTTTAAAGTTATTTTCTACTTTGACCATAGGAATTCTAGTCAATAGATTTTGCATACCTTCATTTTTTGTACAATCTCAATGACCCTAGATGATGTTTTTTAATAAAATATATACAATATGGTTGTGTTTAAGAACAACCCAATGAAAACTATGCAGGAAGAGATTTAAAATATCAAAACAGGATACGGAGGAGGAAATAGAAAAGTCTTATCTTTCAGAATTAGCATCACAAAGAAATAAACTAGGGAGCACATACGTCTGCCAACGCCATACACTAAGTAAAAACTGAATGAAAAATCAGTTCATATACAGCTACGATGCAGGGGAGGTAATCGTCAGAAAAATTCCATTCCCAAATTTAATCAATTCTTCCTTAGCCTATAGCCCACACTTCAACAAAATGTCATTGAAAACCTGTGCAGGGTTGTTGGGGGTGATCAATTAAGTGATCACCTATGGGTTGTTATTAGAAACCGTCCACCAACACTGTCAACATAGGTTTCTTCAGTTTTCAAGAAAGTCTGGCTGGCTATGTATGTATCACATGTACAGGCCACACCAAAGGAGCTAGAGGGCTGAAAATTTGAACTCGTTATAATATTTAGAAAAGCGGTTTTTTTTGTTTAAAAATTCCCTCCTTAAATAGGTTTTTAGTGAGGGTGGGGTTCAATTTACAATGTAAGAACAAAACAAAAGAAAATGATAAATAAAAAGGAGTTCATGTTTTTGATATGCCAACGTTATCAGCATATGTAAAGATATCCTAAAGGCACAAAGTGTCTAAATGATGATGATGATGATGAGCTTGTAAACCTGTGCAGGGTTGTTGGTGCACCACAGATGATTTCATAATGGGTGTGTCTAGGGCTATTTTCGAATCAGTTTTCCGTCTGCTAGACTGGTGGCTAACCACAGCTAGAGAGCCCAGTCTGCCTGCTATTTATTCATAGTTGAGGGCAAGTGATGTATTTATGCCTTTCCCAAGGGCATCAGTGCAAAGTGAACAAACTGTCTCAGCTAGAGTTTGAACTTCGCGATTCCATTATCTGTGCTGTTAAATGTCTAAAATCACTTTTCTCCCAACAATATCTCCAAAAGTTCTCAATGAATTTTATTGACTATTTTGTCGAATGGTTGACTAAAGAAGAATTGATGAAATTTTGGGCAGTATTTTTTAATTAAATTTTTGGACCGATACTTGAATTTTTACCCTCCAAATCGAAAGAAAATCCCTGGATCCAACCCAAAATTTCATCGATTCTTCCTTTGCCTATGGCCAACCATTCGACAAAATAGTCATTGAAATTCATTGAGAACTTTTGGAGATATTGTGTGGACAAACAGACAGATAAACATGAGTGAATACAAATAGGTCATTCCATATCAAATCACCTAATGGCACCATCTCAGTGACAGGGATTTGGGATTCTCCCCTCTCAGGTCTCTAGGCACGGGGACATGGGATCTCACCCCACCCCCCCCTGCACGTTCGCATGCAGGCCGACCCCACATAAAAAAGACTTCATGTAAAATTTTCCGTTGTGGGGAGGCGGATAAAGAAAAAGATCAAAGTGTAGTATCTGTTCTTGGAGGTCCTGAGAAGCTTTTGGGACCTCCCCCCCTTTATCCCGGTCCTTGTGGCATTTGTCTCAGTGACAGGGTTTTGGGATTCTCCCCCCTCAAATCTCTCAAAGTCACAGGGTTCCCCACTCCTACTGGATCCAGCACTAAATGACCCACATAGAGTCGATGTGCCGTTAAACAAAATAACATGTTGCTACACAACTATAAACAAACTGTAAGGCAGGTTTTCAGCTAGTAATAATAAAGAGAAAAAGAAGAATATATAAGAGAAGGAAAGGAAGACATGTTGTATAGTGGCGTGTCCTGGACTTGGATAGAAAGGAAACTCGAAGTCTTGCTTATAAAAATATCTGGACATATTTTTATTACACAACATACATCTTTGTTGGCCGGAGAGTGAAGAGTGGGAGAGAGATAAGGAGAACCGTCAGTCTGTCCCCAACAGGGACAGCGGTCTCGGGCCTTACGGCTCCGCTGATGTCTGTCTCTTCTTTGAGTGTTGAGATTTCTGTCCGCCCTCGAGTTTTCTATTCAGGTCTGCTTTATAGGTTTCTCTAACGCCTACGCAGATGTCATTCACATCCTGTTTGTTCGACACCTACACAATATAGCTATTTCCTTAGGTGAACGGGGTCACTTACATTTCCGCACCTTTTCGTCGCAGGATATCATAACAGACAGAGTAAGGTGGAGTATAAAATTAAGTGGCTTCTTTTTATTTTCCTTGTTTAAATAACAGCCGAGTCCAAAGTGAGTCCCACATTAAATATGACCGCCATTAATAAATCCAAAGTCCACCTACAAATAATCTTTGGACAGAGATAAAGTCTACTCATCTACAAATAAGATTAAATCTAAACATTTCTTTTTCACACAGATACAAAGGAGACAATTATACAACAAAAAAATTAATATTAATCACTGCTACCAACAACACCAGTTTATTGCTGGGTTTAGGTTATTCATGTGTTCTGACATTTATATATATCTATCTATGTATCCGGACTTCGCCCAGCCCTAACCGTTCATAGTAGAAACTTGAAATTTGGTAGACAAAATACTTTTTTTTTGTTTTTTGAAAATTTCCCTCTAAATAGGTTTTTAGAAGGGGGTTCAATATGCAATTTAAGTTTATGCTAAATTGCTCACTAGTTTGTGCCCACAGACAAGTCTAATGATATGCAACAGATGCTGTTACTCATACTATGAAAAGAAAGAAAGAAAGGGTGAATTATTAAACTGCTTTTCTTTTCCGATTCTGTCTTCTACACTCCCCTGGGATTCTTTTCCCTTTTAGGGGTCAAAATCGGGTGGGGAGACTCTTTTCCATTTCTCAGGATGCTGCCTAAATATCCAACACAAAGGGTGTTATAGATAAGAGTTACTAGGCAAACAAGACAATCTTGATAATCAGAAATACAGTGTCTGGATTTCTGAGATAAGGAATTATTATCATAAACTGATTTATCGGACTAGTGTCCTCATCTTGGTTGTTCTAGTCACAAGATTTTGGACATTGTACCCTCCTGCCTTCTTCAGGTGTTTGTTGTACAGAGGTGTAGTTTTGAATGAATGAAAGGCCACCAATGAAAGGGGGCTCCCAAAAGCTTTATAAATTATAGTTCACCTATTGCATTTCTACTGACATTATACAATAGGCATAGCTGAGGACAGTGGGATATTTGAAAATGCCCCCTGATCCCCCAAAAACCTTTATAAATTATAGTTAACCAACTGTATTTCTACTGACATTATACAATAACAGGGATATATTTGTACATACATGAATTGCATAAATAATAATTCAGCCTTTGGGCTTGTTTTTCACCAATTAAGTGATATTGCATGTCTATTTATTGAAAATTTTCATTTTTCATCAAATCTCACTGAATATTGGAGGGGGACCCACAAGGAGCCAACCCCCCCAATCTCTAGTTATGACACTGCTATTGTAGTTGGTAACCAGCCTTGCAGTCGTGATTCTAATCTCTCGGTCAAGTAGTACAAAAAATAAAATAAAGAAATAGAATTTTACTGCCCAAAAGCCGTGATGTCATACAACATTTGTATTCAGTTGAACTATAAACTTTGTTAGTTCACTCATTTCCTAATACGTGGGCGGGTGTCACAGATTTGACACCCACAGGTGTTGAAATTTATAAACAGGATATTTGCCTAGATCCAAACTGCAGGTGCCAGGGACCGGAAGACACACCAAGTGTTGAAAAGTCATAAACAGGATATTGACTAAAACCCTAAGTTGCAGAGGGAAGGGCTGGAAAATCATGTTCAAACCCGATAAAAGCTATACAGAGCGCCCTCGGAAGCCAGAGAGATCACGTAGGCTTGGGACGAAGACAGGACCAATTTCACTGTTGTAAAAAGACCCGTATGCCCTGCTGTCTAAGAAAAGTCTGTCAGCTCTCATCATCTCTCTCCCACTCTTTATTCTCTGCCACTGAACGATGTGTCAGATAGAATAAAAATATATCATCATATTTTTATAAAACAAGTCTCCAGTCTTGCCTTTTCTCGAAGTCCAGGATTTTCTTCCCGCGGACCCGTGGCTATACAACATTTGTTGAACTGTAAACTTTGTTAGGAAATGAGTGAACTAATACAGTAATCCCTGGATATGTGCAGTTAATAAATCCTTGATGTACACTGCATATATCAAAACTGCATTATCCAAAGTTAAGAATCAATGGAAATAATTATAATGAATCCTGGAAAAAAAACAATTTAGACCAATGTATATTATTACATTCCTCAATTGTCTCCCTTAGTTGATCTCTAATGTAATAAGTTATAAAAATAATCCAAAATGTCTACTCTACAGATATAAACAGGCCCCGCTGCTGATTGATGTAATTTTTCATGTCATATTCCAAGTTGAATAAAGCCGTTATTTATGGTAAATATTTCGTTCTGCCATTTTAAAACTTTTTTGAACCACACTAATCAAATTTTATAGCGTAAATATCAAGGGAGGGTCACAATAAATTGTTTGGCACTAACCAGAACTGCATTAATCAAGACCGTACATATCAAGGGATTACTGTACAAAATACTGAAAACATGATCAAAACTGCATTATCCAATCAATGGAAATAATTATAATGAATAAAAAAAAACAATTTAGACTACTGTATATTATTACATTCCTCAATTGTCTCCCTTAGTTGATCTCTATGGCACTACAGTTTCCTATATACGCTTGCAAGTTACTACAGAACTGTAACAAGACTGTTATGGGAACTATGGTTTCTTTCAACAATCTTGATTTGATGTTGATTGATTGATTGATTGTTTTGTTTAACGGCACATCGACTCTTGGTGGGTCATTTAGTGCCGAATTCAATAGGGGGGATCCCATGTCCCTGTGACTAGAGAATCCCAAATCCATGTCATTGAGACAAATGCCACGAGGACCGGGATAAAGGGGAGAGGGGTGATCCCAAAAGCTTTTCAGGACGAATCCTGAGCATGCTAATGGTGATCACCTCCCGACCAGCTGGCTGGCTATGTATGTATCACATGTACAGGCCGCACCAAAGGAGCTAGAGGGCTGAAAATTTGAACATTTACTCCTTATGGTTAGAAAAAACTTTTTTTGTTTTTGAAAATTCCCTCCCTAAATAGGTTTTTAGTGAAGAGGGTTCAATTTACAATGTAAGTTTATGCTAAATTGATCTCTAATTTGTGCCCACTTGTTTTTTTGGAAATTTGTGAAAAGGTGAGAGAAGTAACTTATTCATTTGTCACCCATTTTTTTTTATTTGATCACCCCCAACACTGCATGCTGAACATTTTAACATTTACTCTTTACTAGAAAACATTTTTTTTTGTTGAAAATTCTACCCCCAAATAGATTTTATGGGGGTCTCAATTTGCAATGTAATTTTATGCTAAATTTATCCCTTAGTTTTTGTCCAGCAGCGTCCACACTTGTGTTTTGAAAATTCAGACTTTTTTTTAGTGATCACTGCCCAACAAAAGGCAAGAGAAGTAACTTATTCATTACCAATTTTTTAATTGATCACACCCAACATGGCATGCTGACAAAAGACATAGGTCACATGATGGATTCTATTGAGTGACTCACCATTGTTTGACAATGTTCTTTATTTCATAAACAACCATTTCTTTACATAGCTAAATCAACTTGGCTACTGGCTTGTTGTTGGCAACTTTCTACTACAAGGAGAGGAGGGATGTTAAAGTCAACAATACCTTTCTTTCACTCATTAGACATGACCTTTTTACGCCTTGCATTACCTACGTATGAACCATGATCTTACAGTCATGCATGGTTTTGAATCAGTCGACCCTAATGTGTCCTTTCCTAGAAGAAGCTACAATGGCCTAAGAGGCAATAACCATACTGCTGAAGTAAATAGATGTAGATTGAATATCAGGAAATTCTTTATTTAACAACAGAGTTGTAGATCTGTGGAATAGTTTACCAGAGTATGTAGCTCTCTCACCAGATGTGGAAACTTATAATAATTATCATAATTCTTCTTAACATCACAAATGGTTAAGGGTTTATATCAGTGGTTCTCAACGTGGGGGTGTTGGTTCGTTTCAAAGGGGCGTTGAGGTAACTAAGGGCCTTAAGGGGGAGTTTGATCTTCTAGAGGGGGCGTTATGGAGATTCCATAATTCTGATCTACAAATGGCTGTTGTTCAGTCGTATCTGCTTACAAACGGGAAGGAATTAGCATTAGGCCGTTA
>VCCN01006724.1:176135-189849 GCA_006491835.1 Architeuthis dux | reverse complement strand
TTATATTTTGATAAAACTTAGATACATATGTTGCAAAGTGTCAGCTGCGGGACTTATCAGAAATACGAAATACGTGTGTGTATTTTACATGTATGTGTGTATATATACATGCGGCATGTATGTGTGTGTGTATACATGCCACAAACACGGTTATTTTTAGCCATTTTAAAAGAGCAATCTAGCCACTTACAGCTATTTAAATGGTCAAAAAATGGCTAACAAACTTTTTGAGTTGGCAACACTGCCTGGACCCCCCCACCCATAATTTTTTACCTGGCTCCGCCGCTGAACTCAAGCTGTCAACCTACGACAATTTTGATTTGCCTTGTATCCAGGGCCTGATTAACCTTTACCAGGGCCCCTAGGCTATTAGCAATATGCACCCCCCCGTCTTGAACCATCCTTCTGTAAGTAATGCAATCTGTCAATCGTGGGAATAAAGTGGATTGTTATGTGCTAATGTGTAATATATTCATTCCATTTTTAAAGAGATATTTGTTAGGACGTTTTTATTAAGTTTTAAGATATTATTAACAATATCTTAACAATTATAGTGAGCGCCCAGACTTCGCACCAAGCTTAAAGCTCATCTTATGAGCCCGAGTGGTAAATAATTCGTTACGGTACGCGACCAGTAACCGTCAGTTGCGAGAAAACGTGAAATAGCCATCACCGAACAAGCGTTCCTTTCCAATCGCCATTTTCAATCGTGAGATTAAACACTCGCAAGGTTTTCTTTGAAATTTGTCGCGTACGATTACGAAAATACGGTTATGCAGTTTAATATTACTTACTCTCTCTCTCTATCTATCTCTCTATCTATCTATCTCTCTTTCTCTCGCTCTCAGTCTCTCGCTTACTCCCTCCCCCAGCCGTTCATATACATACATTCTCTTCCTTTTCCATTCTCTCTCTCTCTCTCTCTCCCTCCCCCGGCCGTTCATATACATACATTCTCTTCCTCTTCCGTTCTCTCTCGCTTCCTCTCTCACTCACAAACATACATAGATACCCGACCTACCAAGTCTCCCGCATTTCGTGGGTGTACCCGCATTTTAAAGCCAAGTTCTGTCTCCCCTTGTAAGCAAAACGACGCCGTGAAACACGGTAATAATCCACAGACAAAAAAGATAGAGGGAAAACCTTGAAAAAGCGATTTATTTACGAACTGATTTAGTTACTGATGACAATCAAATCAGTTTGTATTCGCAAGTTTATTTACAATGTAGGTGTGTGGGTGTTTTTGTGCGTGGGTTGCGTGTGTGTCTGTGTGTATATGTGTTACTCTCTGTATATGTGTGTATGTTTGTGTGTATTTCTGTATGTGCAGACCTACTAAGTCTCCCGTATTTTGTGAGAAACTCCCGCATTTTGAAGCCCAGTGCTATCTCCCCCCGCATGTAATGAATTTGTACGAATCTCTCGCATTGAAAAAAATATGCATGTAAACAGTTTTTCTCTCCTATTTACAGACCTACCAAACCCCCGCATTTTGTTGATTATCTTAAAATAAAAATTATGTTAAGATAGGTTTTCAATACACGGAAAGCTTTCTTCGCCTCCCAATCATGGTAGGGGGGTATTTTAGGAAATCTTCCTCCTGAGAATGTCTAAATATTCGCAAGTATGATATACACAAACCAGACCTTCCAACTCTACCGCATTTTGCATGTACTCCCGCAGTATTCTTCGTCTCCCACTCTTCCCCACGGTTTTGGTTGAAACCTGTTATTTCTCGCATTTTAGTTTAAGATATGGTCGGGCCAATTTTGAAGAATTTATATTCAAAGAACTGAAAAAGTAAATTGCTTATATAGATAAAAACGTGTAATGGTTAGGTCTTTAATCAAGGAAATACCGTATACTTGGGATTTATATTGAACAAATGAATAAAAGTATCGGATAACTGAGTTCTTCTCTCTCGATTTATATGTTGTGTTAAAAAGAATTATCTTATCAAGAGAAAGTGGGGAGGTTCTGATATTTTAATTTTTACTTCGATATGATGACCTTAGTTTAAAGAAAGAAATTGCAATGATTCGTGCTGTGTTGTGTATGTTTTGTATCAAAATTTAGTGCCGAAAATGCTATTTCCAAACGTTTACAACGGTCAAAAATCAAAAATCAAAACACCCGGGTAGGGGGGATCACGGCGCCCCCGGCCCCCAACCCCTTGGTAGACCTGACAAACACACACACATACAGAAGCACACACATATATAGTCACACAGACACACACATACAGAGGCGCACACAAATTCACGCACACAAACATACACAAACATACATACATATACAGAGAGTAACACATATAAACACAGACACAAACACATACGGAGACAAACACATAAATAGAGAGACGCACACAAACTCACCCACAAAAACACTCACACACCAAGACCTGCCAAGGTTTAGAAATTCTCAGGAGGGAGATTTCCTAAAAAAGAAAATTTTCAATTCTAGAAGCTCTAAAACTGCTATTTCAGTGCATTGAAATCCTAACGTAACATGATTTTAAACCAAGACAATCAACAAAATGCGTGAGACTCGGTAGGTCTGTAAATAGGAGGGAAAATATGTTTACAGGCATATTTTTTTTCAATGCGGGAGATTCGTACAAATTCATTACATGCGACGCGAGGAGACAGCACTTGGCTTCAAAATGCGGGAGTCTCTCACGAAATGCGGGAGACTTACACAAACATACACACATATACAGAGAGTTACACACATACAGAGACAAACACACACTTTCAGACGCACCCAAACTCACGCACACAAACACTCACACACCTACGTACTCAAAGAAAACTTGTAAATAAAAACTGATTTGATTGTCATCAGTAACTAAATCTGTTCGTAAATAAATCGCCTTTTCAATGTTTTCAATCCATCTCTTTGTCTGATTAGTTCTGTGGATTATTACCGTATTTCACGGCGTCGTTTGATTTACAAAATTTAGAAAATGAAATAAAGTAAAATTTAAAAAAATGTAAGTAACCTTCGGCATGCAGTGTAAATTTTCGAGATTTATTTTTTTTAAATAGTGTCGTCGACGCCGGGGAAAATGGTATTTTATTTCGCCATAATTTGAAGCAAAATACTCGAAATGATTGTTCAAGGATTTTATTATTTAGTTATTTATTTTTAACCAGCCTCTCTTGCCCACTTACGCAAATTATGTAATCTTTTTGTTTCGCCTCAGTCAACGCCGGCCATTTTTTTTTCACTCCCTTGTCGCTAGTGTGGCCAAATCAAAAAATATTTTCGCGCTGGTTTGATTGCAAAAAAGCGCTAAATCTTTTTTAATCAGCCGAAAATGGCCAAATATGGCCAAAGACCACCAAAAAGACACTAAAATTGGGCAAAAATAGCCAGAAGGTGGCCAAAAACGACCCAAATGTTTTATACTCAAACGCGCTGATTTAGCGCTTTTTGTACTTCCAAAACAAGAAACGCGCTGAATCTAGCGCTAAATCGGCAACACTGCTTGTCGCCTCCTAAGAAACCATTTCCTTCAACTTTTACTCCTACCACCTACACTTCCCCCCTCCCCTCCTTTCTCTAATCATACTCCTACCACCTACAGTTCTCCCTCCTCCTTTCTCTAATCACTCCTACCACCTACTGTTCCCCTCCCTCTTTCCTCAGATTCTACTCCTACCACCTACTGTTCCCCCCTCCCTTCTTCAACTCACAGCCTCCTTCTTCAACTCCTACTTTGGGCGCTATCTCTTCCTACTCCTCTCTCATTCCTAATAAAGATGTAGTTGGTGATGTTGATGTTGATAGCTATGACGATGTAAATTTCGATAATGATTTTTACGTGGCAATAACAATGACACCAATAGAAAGATCCTTAATTTAATGATGATGATGATGATGATCTTAATTTATAGAGGTGGTGGTTATCTTGCTTTTTATAGAGATGATAGTGATGATGATGATCTTGGTTTTATAGAGATGATGTTGATGATAATGATAATGTGAGGTCAAGGTCTTTCGTGTATATGCACTGTTACATTGACGGAGAAGATATTGTGTTTGATCTTTTTTATGTCCCCCGTGGCCTTGTGCCAGGCATGCTTCGGTCCTAATAGACATCGTAACTTCTCTTTTGCAAAACTCATTAGCATATACATAAATGTATGAAAAAAGAAACGGAAAAATACCTCTCGATCAAAAAGAATTCCTGGATCCGCCCCAAAATGTAATCACTTCTTTCATACCCTATTGTGCATCCTCCCACAAAATTCCATTGACACCCATTGAGAACTTTTGGAGATACCGTGTGCACAGTCATTAGCGAATACATAAATGTATGCAAAAAGAAACGGAAAAATATCTCTCAATCAAAAAGAATTCCTGGATCCGTCCCCAAATTTAACCAACTATTCCCTACCCCATTACCCACCCGTCCACAAATTTTCATTGAGAACTTTCGGAGATATCGTATGTACAGACAGATCTTTCATTAGAAAAAAGAATTCCCAAGAAACTATATGAAAATCTTTAGGCAGTCATCTCTGATGGTGTCGCCAGTGGCGGGCCGCCCGCTCCTTGGTACGTCACTGTTTGAATTTATCATTATTTACACGAAGAGAGGACGGGCAGAGACTCTTTTAGTAGGAGTGGTGATGATTGTATTAGACTTGCTGTTTATTTACCTCTGCCAATGAAGATGGTGAGGTAATGTATTACCCTGTGTCTTTCTGTCTCTCTGTTTGTCTGATTGTCTGTTTGTCAACACGATATCTCAAAAAGTTCTCAATGAATTTCAATGAAATTTGTGGAAGGGTGGGCAAGGGGCTACGGAAGAAATGGCCAATCTTTTTGCGGATCTATGCACAATTATATCCCCTACATGATGGGCGGATCACGCACGTTGAGCTGACTGTCTTACAAAAATTGGGGGGGGGGCTTTTTGAGGGATATGCTGCCCCAAAATGTATTCAAGATTGACTAAAATTGCGTTTCAGGGCATATCAGCTACTGAAATTAAGATAAATAAAAAATCTTTGAAAAATTCTAAGGGTCTTGAAGTTTGTCATGTGTTGAGAAGGAAAGATTTAAAACTCGGAAGACGCTCAGAAAACAGTATAAATAAAAATTTTCGGGAAAATTCTGAAGGTCTTCCAGAAGACCCTGGAAGACCCCCTGCATACGCCCCTGCTACATTGTAGTGACAAAGGCGTTGGCTCTGAGTGCTTTCTAGTTACTACTGTTATTATCTCCCCTTGTTGTTGTTGTCGCTAATATTATTTAGTAGTAGTAGTAGTAGTAATTAATGGTTCGGTTATGGAGAACAGGGTTGCCAGATATGTCCGATTTCGGACATCGTGTCTGTTTCCGCCCTGTATGTCCGATTAAAAATTTTAAGAACCGGACATCCAAAATAGTCCGACTCACCGTAGCCACCTTAGATATTCTTTTGTTTCGTTTAGTTATAAGAAATTATTTTTAGATATCGGATATCAGTTCTAGCCACTTTCAACTATTCATCATCATCATCATCATCATCATCATCATCATCATCATCATCATCATCATCATCTAGCTACTTTTAGCCACTATTTATAGCCATCATTTTTTTTTTCATATTTGACCATTTGGAGGAAGGTTGACCATCATTGTCTGATTTTTGGATCACTCGTGTCCGAGTTTGAGAAAATTAATCTGGCCACCCTGACTGAGAATAGAACCGAAAAACGTCATAAATTCATTCCACCTCGAAATTAAGTAATAAAAAAAAATCATTATTTTATTATTTATTCTTCTTATTAGATGAAGTGTTGTAAACTATCGTATTAATTTTGATTGCTATTTACCTTCATCTTAATCTTTCAGTTGTTTTTATCACAACTCAACACGAGCTGTCACTCTACGACAAGCGAGCAAACATCGTCAGTGTTGCCAACTCAAAAACTACTATCGCGCTACTTTGACTGCCAAAAAGCGCTAAATTTTTTAAAATGTTTAAGCGTAAACGCGCTAATTTAGCGCTTTTTTGCACTGCCAAAACAAGAAACGCGCTGAATCTAGCGCGAAACGCGCTAAATTAGCAACACTGAACATCGTTAATCGGAAATAAAGAATAAGCTCCCGGTGAGAGGGACGTGAGTTCGAATCTCACTGGGGAGGGAGTTTATTTTTATTCCCGATTAACTCTAATAGAAAGTAAAAAAAAAAATCATTGTCGTCATCAGTTACGTCAGTGATGACATCATCAACTTCATCATCATCATCATCACTCTCAGTAAGAAGTCTATCGTTGTTGTCACAATATCACATCCAAACCATCATCATCGCAACAACAACAACAACAACAATACCAACAACAACAACAACACCACCATATTTTCTATAGTTATGAGAAGGGTCATTAATATTCAAATGTTTTTTTCGGACGATTGAACTCCTTCTTGTTGTTTGTGTTGTAAACACGATATGTGGTTTCAGCTTCCCAACAGACCTAAACCCGACAAGACAAAGACACAGAAACACCCGGGCCCTGCGTTACCCCCCCCCACCCCTTTAAAACAAAACATCTGTTTACCACCATCACACTCGGATTTTACACCTGAAGAAGTCCGAAGAATGGATCGGCCGAAACGTCGTGTTTACAACACAAACAACAAGAAGGAGTTCGATCGTCCGAAGAAACATTTGAATGACAACAGTCATATGTTAAAACTGTAACGATGTCTGTTCTCTGTGCGTGTGCTGTGTGGAGAGTTATGGTTTTGTATGGGCAGTGGTGGATTAACCATTAGGCTGAGTAGGCTTGAGCCTAGGGACCTGAGAGCAAAATGGTTTAATTGAGTGTACACATGATTATTTTGTATAATATTTCAGTACTTTTCCGTATATTGTTTTCATATCTGGAATATTATAAATACTATTTTGATATTTCTAAAATGGAAAATAAATAAATAAAAAGGGCTCCATGATAACTCTATGATATCATACATGTAGTACAATATGAGTGGCCGCGAATGATAAGTGCCCAACGAACCATTTTAAAAAGTTATTTTCGTTATTTTTAGAGCTACAATGCTCGTTTTTTTTAAAAATATTTAGAAGCATGAATACTCTATGAATCATAATGCAGCGTGTTCAAGCTTCAAAATTAAAAATACCAAAAAAACCTGAGCATTGTTGCTCTAAAATAACGCGAATATCAACTTTTTAAAATGGTGCGTTGTGCACTTATCATGCGCGGCCACTCGTATACATAAGGTGACTTGAAGTCACTTTATTCTATTCAGCAAAGGGTGGAGCAGAAGGTCAAGGTCAGGGGGAGCCTTGTTTCGTATGATCTGTTATAGTGTATGGATCGTGGTCATGTTGGCAGTTCCAAACTAATTAACGTATAAATACAAAGAAATCTATCTAGAAAAGATCGAAATAGGCAAAACATTTTAAGCAGGTTGCTAACTCAAAAAAATATTTTTGTGCTAGTTTGACTGCCAAAAAGCTCTAACTCTTTTTAAAAATAGCCAAAGATGGCTAGAATCTGCCAGAAAGACACTAAGAATGGTCGAAAATAGCCAAAAAATGGCCATAATGTGTTTAAGCGTAAACGCGCTAATCTAGCGCTTTTTTGCACTGCCAATAACAAGAAACGTGCTGAATCTAGCGCGAAACGCGCCAAATCGCCAACACCGAAAGGTCTGAATTCGCGCTAAATAAAAATCAGTTCCGGTGTGAATAGGAAGGAAATGGGAGGAGGAGGATGTGGAGGAGGAGAGGAGTGAAACCGGAGGAGGAGAGGAGTGAGCCGGAGCGAGAGGGTGAGAAGGAGGAGAGGAGTGAAGCCGGAGCGAGAGGGTGGGATGAGGAGGAAGGGGAGGGCAGGAAGAATAGGACATAGGTGGTAGGGGAGGAAGAGAAGGAGGGGGAAGATTAGTATTTCCATTGCTACTATTGCTAATACTGTAATTTATATGTATATATATATTTTTTAAAAACACTGTAAATAAAATACGTTGAAATCACAACGAAAAATTGATTTTAAGTAATTTATAACTGCAACTACGATAATAATGTGGAAGTTTGCATTGTAAACACTTTTTGACTACACATTTAAAAAATTATTTTTGGAATTTCTAAGCCCTTGAGACTTGTGAACATTTTAGAACATTTTATTTTAGTGAGAAAAAAATTATACAATTTGTATATACAAATACACATCATAACAATCACATTTACACAATATATTGCGGTGTTGTAATAAACATCATAATTCTTCTTAAAATCATTTACATCTGTTGATGGCACTACATATTCCGGTAATCTATTCCAAAATCCCACCACTGTATTGCTAAAAAAGAATTTTCTGATATTCAATCTACTTCTCTTTGCTTCCTCTCAGTCCCTTGTACCCACTTCTAGTAAAAAAAATACATGAGGGTTTCATGATAACTAAACCATGCATAATCTTAAACATTTCTATTAAGTTTCCTTATACTAACATCATACTAACCATACTATACTACTCATAATAATAAAAGTTTAAGATTTACCCAAATCTTTAAAACATTTTTTAAATGGTAAAAAGAAGCATATATGGGTGGTGGTGATTCATAATTTCCCTTGGAATGCTAGTTATTATAATTGTTGTTATTGTATCAATACCATATATTATAATGATCCGATTTCTGTTTGTCTGTTGGTTTGAAGAAACGGCACGTCATATCGGGATTTTTGTTAGTGCAATACCACAAAAATCACGGGTACACTAGTATGCATGGACAAAAATTGGGAGACATGATGTCACTTGACCTCCAACAAAATTCACTTGAAATTTCTAATGTAAATAAATTGAGCAATAATAAGTAGATAATAATTAGTAATATAATAAAGTAATTATAGTATAATAGTAAGAATAAGTAAAAAAGACGTAGTTTGGAGTCTTTCTTAAAGCTAATTCTTTATTAAAAGGAGATTACACACACACACACACACACACACAGGGGAGAAAACCGTAATCGTGAACAGGAGGAATAAAAGATATCAAATCTTTCTTTAAGAGCTTCGTAAATATGGCGTCGGCTACGATCGACATTAACGCTGGAAAGAGAAATAATAAAACACATTGCCAGTGAAGAAAGCGTTGGTATTGGAAAAATGGATACCGCCGAAGGAATCTTAAGAAAAACGTATTATTGACGATATATTTGTGAGAAGTTTAAGGACATTTTTAAGTTCGAATAAGACAGACCCGTCGCCAAGGCCCCTCCTGGAAATAACCCCCCCCCCGTGAATCTGATTTGAATAATTGTTGTGCTAATTACTACACCTTCTTTCTTCATACACTCGGCTATTTTTTGTTTGCTTAAACATTTTGGCCATTTTGGGGTGTGTTTTTGACCATTTTTAGTATTGTTTAAAGTTTTCAATAATTTTCTTGATTATTATAAAAACATTTATTAATTAAGAACCTATATTTGCTCGACACCGGTGTGAGCGATTGCGAAATCTTCTTACAAATCCACTTTGATAGTAGATCTTATCATTAGTGTCCTCACTTTTTGAGACCTCAGGGTGGACCCGTGGCGTGTCCTCACAAGGTCTTTCAGGCCTGTTTAAAATCAGTAATCTATTATTAATATGTTATCAGTTTTTTTACACTCGAGTTACGAGTATAATGTTACGAACCAATTTTAACCCAGAGTTTTAATATTAAATTTCTCGCATTGTACACAAGTAAATACGGTAATTTTTCTGTTTTAAAAAAGGATTTTTAGAATTTTAATAAAATTAATAAGAAAAATAAATGAACCATAACAATATGAAATGTCAGATTATAATTTATTTATTTATTCAATTATTTATTTACAAGATTATAAAAAATTGTTTCTTGTTTAGCGGGGATGGGTGAAATGAAATGCGATACGGGTGAAATCAGTCCCAAATTTCATTTAACATTTTAAGCACGAGTGTATTGTGTATTGTGAATTACTTTGGGATTTACACTGTTATCATTATTACTGAAGTTGTATAGTTAAAAATTAGAAGACATCTCCAAATCCCTTTACCTCATAAGGGAGATTATATACAGCATTAAAGGTGGAGAAAAACTATGTTATCGTGGCTATATATACACAAAGAGTCCACGTCTTCTTAAACAAAACGCCGAGATGGGTTTTTTGTCCGGTGGGGTTTTTTTGTCATGGACTCGTGGGGGCCGCTGTGTGTACGCAAGACCATTGTGTGGTTTAGTTGAACTATTTTTTTGTCAAACTCTGTAACAAGAACAACAAGAACAACAAGAACGAGAACAACGAGAACAATCCTCACCAAATTTAAATAAAAATTAACATTACCGCACCGTAACTGATTAGTAGGCTGGTGTCTTACCAACTGAGCTAAATGGACAAGTCTTACATAACTACGAAAGTTTGTGCTACAAATACGCAAGGGCTTGTTTCATTTTAATAAATAAATACATCTATAAAATTAACATTTCTCTACCGTGATTTGAAATCAAAACCAAGTGATTGGTAACTGGCTCTCTTGCCGACTAAGCCAGTCTGACAATTCTTACGTATCTACGAAATTTATCATACAGATACGCAAGAGCTTATTTCATTCTAATAAATAAATACATTTATACTAAAAAATATATTTTAATATTTTATTTATTATATATACAATACAAAAGTTGCAGTAATCATCTTCAGTCGGAATAGAAGTAGGAGTGGAGTTTGACCCTGCAACAGCCAAACTTGTCCGCGTCTTTGTTGTTGTTGTTTTTTTTTCTCACAACGTTTCGGTCGTGTACCCTTCGGCCTTCCTTGGGTGTCTGCTTGTAAACCAAATACAATTTTTAAAATATACCGTCTAACAAAATTCAGACGAGAACTGTTCGAATAAAATTTCTCCTTGAAATTCTTTACCATAGAGCAAGGACGATGGCGACAAGGAGGAAGAGGAGGAGGGAGAGAAGGAGAAGTGACGTTGTGTTGTGAACAAGGTAGAGCAAGATACGTCCGATTTCGTACATTGTGTACGTGTTTAGCCGTGTGTGTCTGATTAAAATTAAAATCAAACGAACATCTAAAATTGTCCGAATTATGTCCGATTTAAGGCCCCAAATATATTCAGATTGATATTTCCGAAACCAAAAGCTCTGTATACTAACTAAACCATCCTTCAGAAAACTATAATTTAGGTTCATTAATTATATTTAATTGTTAATTTTCGTTTCGTCTCAACGTAGACAGATAGAAAGGGATACACTGACACCTCACCACCCCACTTACACACACACACGGACACGGACACACACACACGCATGAATACACACACACACACACGTGCGCGTGCACGCACGCACACACTAACCCAAGGCCCCTAACAATATAATAAAAAAACAATAGACATTCATGGCTCGAAATGAATTTCCAAAAGATGCGCTGAAGAAGACGGAAGTCGAAACTAGTCCGCAAAATGCAAAAAGAAATAAATGAAAGAATAAAGAATAATGAACTCTTTCATAAATATACTCCTGGTTTGTCTTAAATCTCTCTCTCTCTCTCTCTCTCTCTCTCTTATATATATATTTCTGCCCGATTTTTGGAACATCTGTGTCCGACTTTGAGAAAATTAGTCTGGCAACCGTGGTTGGGAAAGACAAAATGGGTACAGATTACTTCGGTTAGCACGCTACTTTCCTAAAAAAATGAATCTCTTAAAGAAACAGCGCTATACGGGGTCATATTATAGAACTAGAACACCACTCTTTGCCTTGCTGCTGCGTTCAGTGTTGCCAATTTAGCGCGTTTCGCGCTAGATCTAGCTCGTTTCTTGTTTTGACAGTGCTAAATTAGCGCGTTTTCGCCTAAAACATTTTGGCCATTTTCTGGCTATTTTTGACAATTTTAGCGACTTTTTGTGGTTTCTGGCCATTTTTGGCAATTTTAAAAAATTTAACGCTTTCTTAGCATTTCTTGAGTTGGCAACACTGGCTGCGTCCCCAGTCAGGGTCATTCTCATTATTCTAAAATATACGATGTTGTTGTTGAGCCTCAACAAGATGGAATGGATTAGTGTTGTGTATCTCATCTGGTAGCTACTTTAACGTGCTGGTGAAATCGCACTATATATATCGTTAAATGATAAATTATTACGTATGTGTTTATTCTCATACACATGGCACATGAACCAAGACTGTCCATGATCATACCTGCCATGGTTTAGAAATTCTCAGGGGGGAGATTTCCTAAAAACTGCTCAATTTTCAATTCTACCAGATCTAAAACAACTATTTCAGTGTATTGAAAACCTTAACGTAATTCTAAACCAAGATAATCAACAAAATGCGGGAGACTTGGTAGGTCTGCAAATAGGAGGCATATTTTTTTTTTAACGCGTGAGATTCGTGCAAATTCATTACATACGGTGGGGAGACAGTGCTTGGTTTCGAAATGCGGGAGTACCCCCCCGAAATGCGGGAGACTTGGTAGGTCTGCATGATGCTGTCTTTTATCATTAATTATTTGTTTCGGAAATTTAACATTATTAAATTTATTACGAAAAATATTTGAAATGGGACGTTATAGTGAATCAGCGCTAAGCGGGGTACCGCTGAGCAGGGTAACGCTAAGCGAGGTATAACTGTAATTAATAATTACAGGCTTTAACAATATTCATTCACGTATACAACAAACATTTTTTGCATTCTTCAAAAAGCACAGCGAGACAAAGTAAACTGTGCTACTACTACTATTTATCTTATATCGCTACTACTACTACTACTACTTATAATAATAATACTAATCAAATTGCCAATTTAGCGCGTTTCGCGCTAGATTCAGCGCGTTTCTTGTTTTGGCAGTGCAAAAAGCGCTAAATTAGCGCGTTTGCGCCTAAAACATTTTTGCCGTTTTGGGCCATTTCTGGCTATCTTTGGCCATTTTTAGCGTCTTTTGGCCATTTTTGGCTATTTAAAAACATTTTTAGCGCATTTTGGCAGTCAAACTAGCGCGAAAATATTTGTTGAGTTGGCAACACTGATACTATTACTTCTACTACAAAAATAGTTTTCTTATGAAAAGAATAATGGCGGCATAAAATCAAACTATTCTTGAGTCATTTTTGAAAAAAAAAACGAAAAAAAAACTAGCATTCCAAGGGAAATTATAAATCACCGCCTCACATATATGCTGTGTTGGGGATGATCAATTAAAAAGTTGGAAAAACGGGTGACCAATGAATACTTTTTTGTACATGTTTACCTAAAAATCACCGAAGAGGTTATCAAACATCCATCAGCCATTACGGTTTCATCCTCAAACTCCTGTCTAAGTTGGAGCTGACGTTGTTTTCCACCTTTAACAAGAACAACAAGAACAATCCTCACCAAATTTAGGGGAGTAAACTCTTCACTGTTTGTCTATTGTTAAACCAAACCTTTATATATAAAATTAACATTTCCCTATCGTGATTTGAAATCACGACCATATGATTGGCAGGCGGCTCTCTTACCAACTGAGCTAAGCTGACAAGTCAATACATGCGAATTTATTTATTATATATACAATACTAGCATTCCAAGAGAAATTACGAATCACCGCCACCCATATATGCTGTGTAGGGGTTGATCAATTAAAAAGTTGGGAAAATGGCTGATCAGTGAATAAGTTACGTCTCTCGTCTTTTGTTTAGTTCTCTAATAACGGTCTGAATATTAAAAAAAACAAGCGGCTAC
>VCCN01006724.1:133297-144795 GCA_006491835.1 Architeuthis dux | reverse complement strand
AAGTCAAAATCCGGCACTGGGAAAAAATAAATGCTTTTTTCATCATTGGGCCATGCACGTATTGATGTACCTACGCGAATGACCTCCGTTCTGTCTCTACCGGGGGTGGGATACCTGGGCGAAGCGTATGGAGATCCTGGGATGCCCAGTCGTCAGAGTCCCCCTCTCGGCCTTGTTGATGAAATGAGCGATACGACTGGCATCAGCCTGACTGCAGGAGCTGCCGGAAGGACGTCAAATTGGGCGTCAAACCGTCTTAAGGGGACTCCACTTGGAATCAGAGTTGTCCTTCTCCTAGACTGGCTGCCTTCCCAAGACTAGAAAGCCCAATCTGCCTTGCTATTTACCCCTTATCTGGGGGTTGTGGAGATGGATTCAAGCCTTTCCCAAGGGCATTAGTGCGAAGTGAACATAACCAGCCCCGACCGGAATTTGAACCTTGTCAGCGCCGTTACCGACTACGCCAATCGCACCTTCTAAGCACGAGCTTAAAAAATCAGCTCGCTGTTTACATTGCAGTGGGTATGCAATTTTATCTTCGTGGCGTTAGTGGAAGAACAAATATGTCTGCAATTCGAACTATTTTTCTGATGATCCAATCTCTTCAGGAAGCAGCATACAGTATCGCCCATAAATAAGTACACCCCCACCACTTTTTAATAGAAAGTTAATTTTCTTCTAAACCAAACATAGCAGGACTTTATTATTTCTAGTGGAACATTACACAATCAAAACGGTTATTATCAGGTATTATTTATGACCAAAGTCTACGCATTGAAAATATGAATATGTTGCCGTCCAAAGATGAGTACAACATAAAATCCTGATATATTTGGTTTAGAAGAAAATTAACTTTCTATAAAAAAAAAGTAGTAGGGGTGTACTCATTTATGGTCGATACTGTATGCTGCTTTCTTAAGCTTCCTTACTTCTAGACGATGCTCCTTATCAAATAGGTGGACCTCAACACAGAGGCAGTAATGCGTTCCCTTTTCACTCTATATGTGGCCCGCCATACCAGATTTTTCCACCTCTCCTTTGGCTATGGCTAAGACAATTTACTTTCCATTAAAAAGTGGTAAGGGTGTACTTATTTATGGGCGATACTGTATGCTGCTTCCTTCAGCTTCCTTACTTCTCAACGATGCCCCTATGCGGACCTCAGCGCAGATGGGTAATGCATTCCCTTTTCACTCTATATGTGGTCCGCCATACCAGATTTTCCATCTCTCCTTTGGCTACGGCTAAGACAATTTACTTTCCATTAAAAATGGTAGGGGTGTACTTATTTATGGGCGATACTGTATATCGGCTTGTCAGACGTACGAGCTAGTACAGATTTCAACACTGTGGTTTTCTTTACATCGTAGAACAGGTGTTGAACAACTCCTACGTGTAACAGTTTTTGGTACGCTAAACAGAAACTGTTGTTTTAGTGTTTACATTGTTTACAGTCTTTCGTGTGCCAATAACGCGGTATAAATGGGATTGGCATCGAAAATGCTCTTCCATTTAAGCTGCTAGTGGTTCAGAAACAGGATTATCGTGTCATCTACAAAGAATTATCCTGCGGTTAACCGGATGAAAGCATTATGCATCGGTGTGGCACGAGATAGAAACCCCCCCCCCCGTTTTGCCGATTTAGCTCGTTTCGCGCTAGATCCAGCGTGTTTCATGTTTTGGCAGTGCAAAAAAGCGCTAAATTAGCGCGTTTGCGCTTAAATATTTTGGCTATTTAAAACCATTTTTAGTGTATTTTCGGCTATTTTTGGCTATTTGTTTTAAAATTTAGCGCTTTTTGGCAGTCAAACTTGCACGAAAATAGTTTTTGAGTTTGCAACATTGCCCTTCCCTCGAATGGATTTTACAGTAAACAATAAAAAAAAAAATGGACAAGTATGGTTAGTCACTCAATAGAACTGTCATATGACCAATAAAAATCGTCAACATGACTTACTCACACATGTGCAGTAAGGTATGGTCTGATTGGTTACGAATTTACATCAAGACCGCACATCCGGTTCTCTAGATATTCAAAAAGGCTGGATTACTTTCTCAACAGATCTCGTATAACAAAAAACGCAAAAATCTAAGTTTCAGCTTCGGGAATCAATTTTTAAAAGCAACGGGTCTGGTTAGTCACTCAATAGAAACCGTCACGTGACCAACGTCTTTTGGCAGCATGTCGTGTTGGGGGTGATCAATTAAAAAATTGGGTAAAAAAGCGGTGATCAATGAATAAGTTACCTCTGTCACCTTTTGTGATCACTAAAAAAAGTCTGAATTTTCAACAAAAAAAAACAAGCGTGAATGCTGCCGGGCACAAACTAAGGGACCAATTTAACATAAACTTACATTGCAAATTGAACTCTCCACCCCGTTAAAAACCTATTTGGGGGTGGGGTGAATTTTCAAAAACAAAAGGTTTTTTCTAGACATAATAAGGAGTAAATCGTTAAATTTTCAGCCCTCTAGCTCCATTAGTGCGACCCGTACGCGCGATACATATATACACCGCCAGCCAGTCAGACCAACTTGAAAACTGAAGAAACCTATATTGACAGTTTTGGTGACAGTATTGGTTGACGGTTCCTAAAAAGGATATTGGGGAAAATAACTGAAATTAGACTCGAGAATTAGTGGAAAACGAAACCCGACGTTAATTAAGTAAAATAAATCAATATTTAAAAAAAAAACCCAACCCCCAGGAACCCCCTCCAGAGCTGAAGTTGACAAATAAATGTATGGCTTCTCGGGGCCTGAAGGAGAATATTGAATTCTAAAAGCCGATAGCTAGGATGTTGTCTTAAGTTGAATGAATTGAATGGCCCCCGTTCTGTCTCTACAGACAATGAAACGTCCCCCTCCCCGGGGCACATGGAGATCCTGGGATGTCCAGTCGTCAGAATCCACCTTTCGGCCTCGCTGATATAGTCCAGAGGAAACCAGAGACCAATACGTCTGGCATCAGGAGCTACCGGAAGGACGTCGAATTGGGCGTCTAACCACCTTAAAGGGGTTCCACTCCCTGGTTTGGAATCAGAGTTTTCCTTCTCCTAGACTGGTTGCCATCCCATGGCTAGAGAGCCCAATATGTCCTGTAAATTTACCCATAGCTGGGGTAGAGAAGACATGGATTCATTCCTTACGCAAGAGGATTGGTTAAGGGGGTTCCACTCCCTGGTTTGGAATCAGATTTGTCCTTCTCCTAGACTGGTTGCCTTCCCAAGATTAGAGAGCCCAATCTGTCCTGCAGATTTTTTCATAATAGGTAGAAAAGATGGATTCATGCCTTTCCCATTGGTATTAGTGCGAAGTGAACATAACCAGCCCCAACCAGAGTTTGAACTCGGGCCGACGATTCCATTGTCCGTGCCGTTACCTACTACGCCAATCGCACCTCCTGACATAAGTTAGCCTACGTTAAAAAAAAAATGGCGTAGATCGGATTTTGACGATCACTTTTTCCTTATCAGTTTTGGCCGGGTCACGGGAATTTCTAAATCCAAAAATTTAGCATGAATCAAAATTGTTTACGTGAGTTACTGACATCTCTTATTGCCTTAAGGGCCAGAAAAACAAGTTATCTCGAAAATTAAAAGTGCGTTCGACCAGATGGAATTATATCTTTGTGCGGGTGTGTAAACTTTGACAAATGGCAGTTCTTAGCCCATTTACCCCCCCCCCCAGCAGAACACCGACACCTCCCCTCACGACAGGATATGTTATAAATACCCACCATTTTCTCTGGGAAGTTAGTTGGAGAGGCGATGCGGTGGCATAGACCAGTCCAGTCGTTTCGGGGACCAGCAGACGAACACACACCGATATCCAGTGTCCGAATCTTAGCAACTCCACCCATATCACCAGACGGGACTAGCGACGCGGTAAAAACAGGTTTCGGATGATGGTGACAGTTCCAGTGTCCCTACCGGGAAGTGTTTGAATCTCAGTCACACAGCTTGCGACGTGAAGACAGGCCAAGCTCCTGATATTTGAAGTCCAGAACTGGGGTTACGTTTTTGTTTTTAGTTATGAAAGTTGGTATGTTTTATTTTTCGAAATTGTATGAATACACATAGCAGTAAAAGAATATTGATACGATTGGAAAAGAAATGACTCTGAAAAGTTTTATTTTTATTTTTATGTTGCATAGTAAAGTAAATTTAAGTACTGTAATGTTTATATAAATGTATCTCTATGTTAAACCAATAAAAATGCCGAAGCGAGCTCCCAGCAATCCCCGTTCCGTCATTCCGTTTCCGGTTCCAGAAAACGCGGACCGGAAGTGGGAACGGGGAAGGCTCGCTTCTTACCAGGCGAACAACCCTATCACACGTGTTATCTTGTTCCGCCTTCTTTTCTTAACACGCTTAAGCACGGTTACGAATCAAACGCATTCTAATCTCATACAGCTAGAATAAAAAGACTAACAAAGCGAACAGAGGCGCCAAACACAACAAGAACGTTACAAGTATGTATTTATAATCATTGTTTTTAAAACGTGTTTTTTCGGATCTCTGAGATTATCAACAAACAAAAGAATTAGATTTAATTTTTATAATGTTGTTTTTTTTCAGTGATAATTACTACACACATTTATTTAAAAAGATTATTATTTTACTTATGGCCCTCAAAAACTTTGAATAACATTGTAAAAATTAGCGACATCAGATGAAAATAATTTCATCCTGCTTGATTTGATAACATGACAAACAACGTGTTAACTTTGATATTTTAGCAACAGCAGAGTTTTATCGTTTCGTTTCGGCTATGAAATCCCCTGCTATGAATTTACCAGCTATGAATGTGCCGGATACCCCGGAACTGACCAACAGAGAAAATCTTCTGAGTTGCTGAAATTCTCTCTGATTCTAAAGACGACCGCACCCACCACGCCATCCGCTCATCAACACGCCTCTCGTCTCTGACTCACGCGTACAACGTTTATTACCTAAGTTATACAAACTTCTTGTAGCTTCGATCAAACCGACAAGCCCTTCCTCAACGAAACAAAGACACAACGTGGGCGAGAAGAAACTAGTGCGAAATTATCGCTGGCGTGGTTGCGAGCTCACATAGGAATCGAATTTCGTTATGGAAACCATGCTGGCGGTTTTGCGTGGCTGAAAAAACAATTTAAATATCAGAGGCCATTCAAATCTGGAAAATATTTATGCTCAGTGAGTAGTTCAGATTTTGCAAGTATAAGTCCATGCCACAGTCAAAATAGTAATAAAAAAAAAACAACTGAAAATTAAGGAATAAATGATCGGCGCGTGGCACCACTGGTATTTGAACCCAGAGTTAACCGCAAATTGACCAGTAGAATCAAATGTTACGAGACAGTAGTCTCTTTAGATAGGCAATCTGTGTTTTTTGAGAAAGTTAATTTACAAAATTATACTGAGATCGAAAAAAGCCATTTTGAGAGAAAATGCTTTCTCTCAAAATTGCGCCAGGTTAAACAAACATTTAAGAAGTTCAGGTCTCAGACAGAGTCACAGAGTTTTTGCAGCGTTAAATCTTACTTGAAGCAAACTGCTTTCAGAATCGCCCGTCATGATGGCGATGACAGCCCGTTAGAAGCAGTGACCAGTGGGAAATTTGAATCCGTAGTAGTAGCATCCCTGAAAAGTGACCAACTCTTTTAAACATATTTTGTTTACGACATGCAACAGAATTTCCGTACCTCAACGAAATCCGCAGACCAGCCCAGAAATTGACCTGAGTAGTACGGAAATAAAACCTCTTGAGTTTTTTGTCCGGAATGATTTTCCCTCCACAGAGAAATTTTGCTCCCGTCAGCAGACCCGGACAAAGAGACATCATCATCATCATCATCGCAGTCCGCAGCCCGCGGAGGAAATGATCGTCTCTGTCTCTTTCTATCTCACCCTGACTTTCTCTGAAACTACTATCTCTCTCTCTCCCTCAACTTCTCTTTCCCTCATGGCGACCAGAAAAGAGAAGTTCGATCGCCCGTTATGCTACATTATTAACATTCAAATAGTTATATTTTCTATAGTTTTGAGAAGGGTCATTGACATTCGAATAGTTATTCGGACGATTGAACTCCTTCTTGTTGTTTGTGTTGTTAACACGACGTTTCGGTCGATCCATTCTTCGGCCTTCCTCAAGTGTAATATCCAAATGTGATGGAGTAAACAAAAGTCTTTAATTTCAAAGGAGGTAACCCTTATAACGTAGGATTCGGGTGTTTCTTTATCCTTGTCTTGTCGGGTTTTGATTTGCTGAGTAGCGGAGGTCGCATCGGCTTGGACTCCGCACTTGTCTAACTAATGCATTCAGTCGGCATGTTGATATGAGCTGCCTCTTTGATTTTTCTCTGTTTCCAACAGCGTTCTCAGTCAATAGTCTGGACTTAAAACGTTAAACGTCGTGTTAACAACACAAGCAACAAGAAGGAGTTCACTCGTCCGAAGAACTATTTGAATGTTAATGACCCTTCTCATAACTAAAGAACAACACAAACAACAAGAAGGAGTTCAATCGTCCGAATAACTATTTGAATGTTAATGGCCCTTCTCAAAACTATAGAAAATATAACTATTTGAATGTTAATGACCCTTCTCAAAACTATAGAAAATATAACTATTTGAATGTTAATGACCCTTCTCAAAACTATAGAAAATATTGTTTAAATTTCCTGCTAGAATTATGAAAGAATGATATTTAAGCCAGAGATATCATCATCTTATCTATTCTCGCAGTATACTGATTGTAACGGACACGTGTGTATTGTTACACTCCGGTCAACAAGTGAAACCACTTGACACACATCTTACGAACACCCAGGTTTTTATTCCGAGAAATAAAGTTATCTTGTCCGCCAGTGATTTTAGATAACCAACTTTCAGTACATGGAAACAAGCCACTTGACTCAAAACACGATACCCTTTGTAGACACCAAGTCTGGCAAAACCTTGTATATTGTTACTTTACCTTGGAAACTTTGACAAATCCCATGTCCACCGGCCGATATTTCGACTAGCCATCATCCACCACTCACCTCTTCCTATAAGAAGACCAGCCATTCGTCATTCTTTGGTCAGTCAAGATTTGTGGCTTGACAAATCCATGACGGATCCACCCTTTCCACAGAGACGCGCCTCTCACCTCTGAGTATGTACGTACACATTTATAAATACACACACACTCTCTCTTCCCTAACATCTTCAACAAACTAATGACTCTTTAACACTTACTAAGTAGTAAACTGAACTTTTAAATGCATTCTATTTTCTTCGCAACAGCTGAGAACTACTTTATTGTTATGTCTTCTGTAATAAATATACTTATTATTATTGTTACAAAGTATTTGCAGTTATTATTTATATGCATCTTTATTTCATTGCAAATCTACCATGTGCACTGCAACCTATTCAATTTCATCCCTTTTACTACTGCAGGCACGAACAGAGAAAGAAATATCTTTCTTACACACACCGCTAATATTACCCTTTCTACCTCTCTAGTATCAACAGCACTCTATCTTTACTATCGGCAGTCGATCCTTAAGGCTATTATCACTATAGCTACTACTATTACTACCGCTGCTACTATTAGCTTACTGTTAGAGACTACTACGACCATTTAGCGATTACTACACTCTTATCTTTGTTGTTTGTTTATACCATTAACTATCAATGGAGTCAGATATATTTAATAAGAATCTTTCTTACATCAATACCAGCTCAATTACAGACCCAATCTGCTTCCTAGAAAGTAAGATGTGGTGAAGATTAATGAAAAAAGCCATTTATCAATTATTATCTGATGCCAGGGTTCCGGGATCAAGGAAAATCCAGAAGCCTCAAGACGTGGGCTCAAATCCTCAATAAATTCGAAACACTTAAGTCAGTCCAATGAGATTAGCCTCCAATGTTGTATCTGACGAGTGCATAGCAAACGAATTCATAGCAGGCGAGTTCATAGCCAAATTAAAGCTTGTTTCTCGCGGTATCTGTAGGAGACGAATTTGTTTTTATTGGATCTCATAATTTCAGTGATAATTACTACACAACTGTATTTTAAAAGATTATGTTTAACTTATTGCTCTCAAAAGCTTTGAATAACATTGTAAAAAGTAAACAATTATTTACTTTCACTTATGCTGCTTGATACGTGACCAACGTCTTCATTAAGTTTCATAGCTTAGCGACATCAGATACCGCGAGAAACAAGTTTATCCTGCTATGGAATCGTTTCGGCTATGAAAAGTGGCTATGAAATAAATAGACATGGCTATTAATTTGTCTATGAACTCACCTGCTATGAATTTGTTTGCTATCAATGTTCCGTAAATCCTCCAATGTACCTGCGGTTAGATTGGCTTTCAGTGCAGACAATTATTGTATCTGATGAGACGCGCATCCTGCTGAAATCTAACACCAATGCTGGTCTCTATCGTTGCACTTGCTGATGCAAAACAACCTCCGATGCAATACCACCTTGCAAGAAGTGAAAAGAATTAGTATGTTGAATAGTATCTAATATCTTCCTTAACTGAATTGTTCAGCTGAATATCTCGTTGCCTTTGAATCATAAAGATATTCTCTTCGTTACTTCGTCCAGCGTCCGGCCTTCTTTCAAACTCATTTCTTTACGCTACCAGAAACAGGTTATCACAAAGCGTCTTCTAAAATTGCACGGCACAATTTTTTGAATCGACAGCTTTAAAATTTGCGATCAGACGGTAATTGACCTCTTGTAAAGTGCTGAGGCGCCACAAGCCATCGGGACAGGCGCCTAGAGAACGTGTAAGTCAACCGACGGTGAGGCCGGGGGATACCAAAATGTTCCTTAGGATGTCCTCTTTCAGAAAAAAGATGTTCCCAAGAAAAAAGTTGGGAAGAACTACCTCATTTGCATAAAAGAAAATCGCCGCCAGTACACACCAAAAGAAAAGGAATTTCATATCTCGTCTCCAAGTTGACATATCTGAGTACTTTAAAGGGCTGAATCATGGCTTTCAGACATGGGGAATTCAAAAATACACTTTATTTTACCAAAAGATTTATAGATATTTCAGTATTTTACAAGGAAATTTCAAGTGTATCAAGGGTATTTTCGAATTCCCCATGTCTGAAAACCATGATTTAGCCCTTTAAAGTACTCAGATATGTCAACTGGGAGACAAAATATGAAATTCCTTTTATTTGGTGTGTGCTGGCGGCGATTTTCCCCTAAATGTAGGATTATGGGGGCGGGGGTGGGGCTATACGTTTAATAAATATTAGGGTTTCCATATCTGAACATTCAACAAAGACGATGTTCCAGATCAGTGTGATAGATGTCAGCACACGTAAATGATATAGCGACAGTGGCTAGATCAGTGGTTCCCAACCGGGGGGTTCACCCCAGGGGGAATTTGGATAGTTCAAGGGGGAATAAGGCTATTAGGTAAAAATAAAAGTCCAGTCTAGAGATAGGGTTTTCTGCATTTCTATCTATCAAGTCGAAGGCTCGAAATATGCTCCAAATTGAGAATGATTTAAGATGTGCTCTCTCTCACTAATAGACCCACAAATCGAAGAACTAGTATAAAGAAAAACAAGAACAGAGATCACATTGATGTGTATATCAGTTACGATAGCAGAAATCTTATTTGTTTTGTAATAAACTGGAATTGGTTCCTTAATTTACGCCCGGTAGTGTTCACGTTTGTTTGTTTTTTTTTGTTGATAATTCGAACTTTTTTTACAAAAGGTGAGAGAAGTAATTTATTCATTGATCACCCCCTTTTCCAATTTTGTTTTATTGATCATCCCCCAACACGGCATGAAGTTGGTCACGTGACGGTTTCTATTGCGTGACTAACCAGACCTGCTTTGGTTCTGTTTAATTTTCTACGGGGTTGAAAAGGCATATTTGTTGAGTCATGCCTTCAGCAATGTTTGTAACCAACTTCTCACTTACGGTATCTTTTCATATATGAATATGTTTTTGCGTGGATGGCACTTCTGTGTGCAGGTCTTTCCTGGGATCATTACAATGTAATGTGTCCAGCGAGTAGTCGAGTATTGGACTTGAAACTAGTACACTTCAAACTATTCACTATATTGAAACTGCTGTACAAAACCCTGGTCAGAACAGATGTAGAATATGCAAGCATTATCTGGTCTCCACACACCAAAAAATACCCAGACATGTTAGAGAGGTTGCAGAGGAGAGTTACGAAATTGGTGCCACAACTAAAAGAGCTGCTATATGAAGACAGGCTCAGAATACTACAGCTACCCACTCTACAATACAGAAGATTGAGAAGTGACCTGATACACATCTACAAAATGACACACACCATGATAGAAATGGACGCAGACGCTCACTATAAGATGTGCATACAGAGCAAACTCATGCTACAGAGAACACTAAGAACAACAAACAGAGGTCATTGTCACAAATACCAAATCCACCAGCATCCTGGTATTAGAGACAGATTCTTGAGATCAAGATTCTTTTCATACTGGAACTCCCTTTCAGTAAACAGTAAACTCTATTTCTGCTAACATGTTTAAAAACAACCTATCAAAAGAAACTAGCTTACCACACGGGTATAAACATTTTAAAAATACTCACACCTTAAGTGCCAACCCCTATTACATCTGTTAGATCAGGGTTTCCCAACCTGGGCGATATCGCCCACCGGTGGGCGATTTCAAGCTTTGGGTGGACGATGGGCAACTGAACAGAAAATGGGGAGCGATTGGAAATTTTGGTGGCCGATATAGGATTTTGAGTATTAAGAAGGTATTTCAACATATGCTACCCGAAAAAAATATTCAAAGGAGATATGCAAAGAACCTGTATAAAAAGGTCAGCGTTATTTGTTACCTCCCTTTGGTATTTTTTACTACATCATAAAAAGTCAGTTTACGAACCAGTAACAAACTTTTACCAAACATTTTTGGTATGCTTTTGAATATTTACTATACAGGTGGGCGGTGGAAAAATTTTCCATGTGAAAGTGGGCGATGACGAAAAAAAGGTTGGGAACCCCTGCTAGATGTATCTTCAGTTGGGAATACTCTTTATGATAACTTTATTTAAAATCCACTGTGTAACGTTCTGATTGTTTGTATTATTGATGGTTCGATTATGGCCAGCTTGGGACCTTTTGATAATGTCTAGCAACGATTGGATGTGCCACCGTTTGGTTCATTGTCTGCTGTCTTAATTGTTGACGTGTGTCTCACTTTACTTCGCTAAAGCGTCTGATAATTAGGGTCAGATAACTCCCGTTAAAGTAAGGGGAGATTGCGTTCCTTTGATCATATTATTTGTATATGTTACACACTGGGGTGTCTGCTCTCATGCAGTGTTTAGTGAGCTTGTCTCAGAAGCTATTGGCAATGGGTTTCCCTTAAATTGCATCGTGATAAAATTATTGAAGTCATAAATACAGACCTGCCAAGGTTTAGAAAGTCTCAGGGGGGAGATTTCCTTAAAACAATGCTCCCACACTTGGTTGGGGG
>VCCN01006724.1:87797-100057 GCA_006491835.1 Architeuthis dux | reverse complement strand
GTAGTTAAAAATCTCCCACATTCACAACAATTATGAGAAAATAGTGCCATAAGCCGTGTGTGCTAATATATAGGTCCCAACTTTCCACACATAGCTGATCTGACATTCACACTTCTGACTCTTTTCAAACTCCATCAGCATCAAGTATCAGTATAGCCTGAATTTCCAACCCCCTTCTGACCTGGCAGTCACCCCTTAACTGATGACCAACCCCTCACTATTCTCTTAGAACACAGATAAAAGAGCCCAAAGTACAGGGTGTCCCTAAAGTCTGGACACATAGGAAATATCACTATTTATAACTAACTATATTTTTTTGTGGAATGGTTTCCCTGTTCATCAGACTTTAGCCCCCTTGACTTCTTTTTCTGGGGTATACTAAAGGAGAAGGTGTACTCAATGAAAATTAAAGATACGAGACACCTGAGGGAACACATCATAAATGAATGTGCTCAAATTGATGGAAATGTGGAGTTAATGCATCGGGTTCATGTGAATCTCGCAAAGTGCATTGAACTTTGCATCACAAATGGTGGAAAACACATTGAAGATGTTATTTATTAATATTTCAATTAAATAAAATGATGTTCAAATTTTAGGGACACCCTGTATAAGCAAGCAGCAGAGTTTATTTATTCATAAAAAAAATACAAATGTGGCAGAAGGCCAAATAGTGTGGGGATTGATGCTGGTCTTCACTATTCTATCCTACTTAGTGACCCATTCACACTGCAATTTCCCATTCAAATTTTCACCAAAAGAACTCCCATCACTTTTTCATACTTTTCATCTTACTGTAATTCACCAAATGTCTGTCCGTTTTTAGTAAAACTCGGGAACCACACAACATGGAATTTTCTGTGTGTACTAATGGGACCCCCATGCATGTTTTTAGCAGTGTTGCAATTTAGGTGGGGTCTTTTTTTTTTTTTTTTTTTTTTCTTCTCTCTCTCCTGAATTTGGTATTTCAGTGTTGCCAATTTAGATGGGTTTTTTTTTTCAAATTTTTCAAACTTGGGAATGACTTCCAAATTTGAAAAATTGAGGAAAAAAATATCTAAGTTGGCAACACTGAACTAGTCCAAATGTGTGTGTGTGGGCATTTTTTTTTTTTTTAGCAGCATTGCCAATTTTGTTTATTTAATTTTTAAAAATTTGTCAGTTCAGTTTGGCATTCAATTTAGGTGCTTTTTATCTAAATTGGCAGTACTGTTAAGTAGCTAGTTTTTGAAAATTCCAACAGTTTTCAATTTAGTGGGGGTTTCAATTTACAATGTAATTATTATGCTAAATAGATCCCTTATTTTGAGTCTAGCTTCACTTTGCTATGTTTCTATAATTCACCAAACTATATGAAAACTCTTTGTACAGGTAGGATTTCCAGTTAGTATACCATAATTCCACTTTCACTCTATGGGACCAGATTCTGTGCCATGAAATAAATACAAAATGAGATATCTACAATGATGATGATGATGGGGGTTGGGAGTAAAAGAAAACAAAATGTAGGTTAGTATGGGACCCAGCTTTCCCTTGGAGAAAGGAGTGAGGCCACTGTTTTCTGGAGGGCAATCCAATAACAAGTGGCCAGGGTTGCCAGTTATGTCCATTTCGGACATTGTGTCTGTTCTTTGCCCTTTATGTTCGTTTGAAAATTTTAAGAATCGGATATCCAAAATTGTGATACTTTGATATTTTATATCTAAATTTAGATATTTTTTGTTGTGTTTAGATATAAGAAATTGTTTTTAGATAACGGATATCAGTTCTAGCCACTTTTAGCTATTTATTTTAATTATTGTGATAGAGATCTAGCTACTTCTAGCCACTTAGCTATTTTAATTTTTGTGATAATGATCTAGCTACTTTTAGCCACTTCTTTTCGTTATTGTGATACTAATCTAGCAACCTCTAGCCACTATTAGCTATTTTAAGCCATTTTTCTGTCCATTTTGACAAATTTGTAGCAGGGTTGACCGTTTTTGTCTGATTTTTGGAAAACTCGTGTCCGATCTTGAAAAACTAATCTGGCCACACTGATAACAAGTGTCCACTTGTTAAAGTGTGTAGGTAGTTGGAGAGTCAAAATAAATATCTGGTTGGCAACAAACACAAAGAAATTCATTACAAATCCCTGAAAGCTTGGCTATGAGACTCAAACCAACACTTTTAACCAGTTCCATATCTTTTCAACATCAACATTGTTGTAACTCCTGTGCTGGGTTTTTCTGGTAGAAAAATTGATGAAAACAGTCTTCATTGTATGTTTAAAATTGTTTTATTTTCATACAAATCTACTAATATGTACAACAGAATATCTAATAAATGTAATATATGCATAAAATAAATTTAAATATCAAATTTCAATTTTTGAAGACAGTAACATAGGTATGCACAAAAATTTTCACAGGGAAATCGACAACCTATTTTAAAAATGTAATTAAGATTTAAAAAATGTTTTTGCTAGGAAGAAAATAACCCAAATTTTTGTCTAAAAAAAGTACATTTTCATTAATCATAACCTAGAATTGGATTATTATATAAATTTTTATGACTATTTTTTACCTTCATCTTAAATTTTATTAGTTGCTTTTTATAGCAACTTTTGCTCTGACCGATTACCCTCTGGCCGTGAGCAAATAGCATTGATTGGAAAATAAAGAATAAGCTTTGGGTGGGACTTTAGCCAGGGGAAGCACCGTTTAGCTCAGACTGCTTTACCACTTATGCCATCGAGCCTTAACTGGGAGCAGAGACTCGAAATAACACTTTTTAAACCTACTTTTCTTTCCGATAGTTTGTTTACATTTCTGGTAGTTACAGTATTTAATGTTTCTCCGTTTTTATTTTTGTTAGATGAAGTATTATAAATCATTTAAATTTTATGACTACTTTTTACCTTCTTCTGAGCAAAAGTGGTGATAAAAAGCAACTAATAAAATTTAAGATGAAGGTAAAAAGTAGTCATAAAAATTTCAATAATAATGATTTATAATACTTCATCTAACAAAAATAAAAAGTAGTCATAAAAATTTAAATAATAATGATTTATAATATTTCATCTAACAAAAATAAAATGAGAAATGTATACATAAATGTGTTTAAAATATTTTAATAATTTAAAAGAGGCTTACATATTCAAATAGTTCTTTGGACGATATTATACCTGAAGAAGGCCGAAGAATGGATTGGCCGAAACGTTGTAACAACACAAACAACAAGGAGTTCAATCATCCAAAGAACTATTTGAATGTTAATGACTTTTCCTAAAACTATGGAAAACAGGATGACATATCTTTAACAGTGTTGCTGATTTAGCGGGTTTCTTGTTTTGGCAGTGCAAAACAGCGCTAAATTAGAGCGTTTTTGCCCAAAACATTTTGGCTGTTTCTGGCTATTTTTGATTGTGATTCATAATTTCCCTTGGAATGCTAGTTGATCTTATGATATTTATTTTTTTTTGTTTTTTTTGTTTTCCAGAAAATCCAACAAGATATTTTCCTCTTGTGAGGATGATGAGCGCTGCCCAGGTAAATTGACAGTTTTCACCTGTGTTTCTCTTAATTAGTTTGTGGTTTGAAAAGCAGGTCTGTTTGAATTCACGATTATAAACACACATTGAGACAATATTTTCTATAGTTTTGAGAAGGGTCATTAACATTCAAATAGTTCTTCGGACGATTGAACTACATCTTGATGTTTGTTGTTTTTGAAATTAAAAAATTTCTGTTTACCCCATCACATCTGGATATTACATCTGAAGAAGGCCGAAGAATGGATCGGCCGAAACGTTGTTAACAACATAAACAACAAGGAGTTCAATCGTCTGAAACTATTTGAACATTGAAACATTGCCACTTTTTTCACCAATTCATTTTTAACACTCAACGGACTGTATAAACTGATTAAAAGACGGCGTTATATATATTTTTCATTACATCATATTTATTATAAGAGCCTTGTTTGTTACACTTATAATATCAGTAGCAGTCTGGATGAGAACTGAGTGTCATAAGTTAGAGCCCTGTCTGTCACAATTATGTTTAAAGAGGCCTTTAATATAAACTTTGGATAAAACTGATAAAAAGACAGTTAAATTATATTTTTCATTACATCATATATATTATAAGAGCCTTGTCTGTTACACTTAACAGTAGCATCAACAGTCTGGATGAGTGAGCGTAGTAAGTTAGTTGTGTCTGTCACAATTATGTTTAAAGAGGCCTTTAATATGATAACATATATAAGAACCATGCCTGTCATGTAATGTCACAACCCCTTCACTTTCACCTCGTCCCTGACCTTCGTGCCTATGTTGTGATTTGAAGATCCACAAAGGCCAGATGATGAAGGCTTTGATTGAAACGTCTTCACGGCACGGGGATGCTGGTTACAAACACAGGAACAATGAGCATTCCAAATGATGAGATAACAGTCAGATATAGCCGTTTCCAAAATACAAACATGTTTACATTTCGCCTGACGCGGGAAAAGCTAGTGTATACATTTTAAAAAGTCATATACATTACAAAGTTGGTTACAGAGAGAGAGGCTAAGAAACTATTTGGTCATGCCTTCGTCGACACGACACAACACAACACGATGCGTGCAAGGCAACATGTCTCGCTCTCTTTTTCAACTGATCGCTGTCCTCAAAGTCGTGGTCATATTTAAGCGTGCTGTTTACCTAGCTAGCCTGTTCCTTTTCGTCACTACTTATTATTTCTGTCTTTGTTTTTCAACACCAGTTTTTGATCCCCATGTCCACTTGCGGCCACTTAATTAATTACTTATCTCCCTATCATCTTTGGTCTGCTATCAAATAACTCCAAATCTCTTAATGTGTTTCTGGCTGTCCGTTTATCTATGAATTCGCAGCATGGTTTCTTTTCGTAAAATTCCTTTCTAGACACCGCCGACGCCAGTAGCTTAAGTCTACTTGACCTATGACATGACACATGGCATGAGGTAACTTTCTAACATTCTGAGCTGAAAATACTGACCCAATCAATGACCTTTGGCCCGAAATGGTCTAGGCGAAAATGTTTTTCTTCAGACTGAGAATCATTCTGGGATTCTGTGTTTACTTAATTACCACTTTCATTAATGCAGGCTTTAATTAACACTAATTCACAGGTCGCACTAACCATAATGTCACATCTGGTCACCCTTGTCCTTGAGGGAATTGGTCAACTTTAACCCGGAATCTTCTAAGTCGAGTCGTCGCAGCGGAGGTGCATAGAAGCAGTGAGTCTGCGTCAGGTTGCAATCTACCAGTGAAACTGACTAACAGGCCAATTTTCAGGTCTATTTAGGTCCTTTGAACAGGGGGAATTGTAAAGGGGATAATTAATGTCCAGTCTGGGTAATTAATTTAACCCCTACGCAATTCTGCATAATTGACAAAACTGGCCCTTTTTACTCTTACCAAGCAATTTGATTGGCTGAGGCTCACGCGGTTACCAAATGGGCCCTATCGCACTCAGCTCCATATTACTAGGTGGGGACTACTGTACCTTTTAGGTGTGACTAAACTTCTACTGATATTTCTGAACTCATAGACTTTACTGACTTCTGTACATTGCAAAGTTTTTGTTTCCCTGAGTTTTATCTCCAAGAAAGGTTTCTCACAGGTGGTATAAGTGTTCACATAGATTGATCATCTGGTTTCATATCTATTCGTTCATATAAATAATATTTTATTTTTTATTTTTAGAAAAGATTTCCATATCTCTAATCAAAGTGTCCTTGGCTTTCCCGGTGGTTGACACTTTGTCTATTTAAAAATATACCCCGGCCTGACAACTAGATCATCGTTTTATTTTTATTTTTTATCAACTGATCAGGGTGTGATTTGTGTGATCTAATACCAGATGGCCCTGCATTTGAATTTTAAAAAATACTATGACCAGATAAGAATTGGCATTGTCTATCAATTTGGCTTAAGTTTAGTATTTCAATTTTCTGTTCTCCTTATCAGATTCATTCTAATAATTTTATACATGGTGATATACAAGTACTAAAAGCATATAGCAGGTAAGCAGACATCAACATTTTAATATAAAAACAAAGTACTTTTAGCATGTGAACAGATGTAGCAAATCTAATATTAATTCAAAAAGTTGATCATTTAACATATATCTAGCTTCTGCTACAAAACTTATGCAAAATATAATAACTTAAGAGATTTTGTACCCCCCTCACAGAAGAATTTGTCATTACCTTCTTAGTCATTTACATTCATAGGAATGAATGAAAATCACCATGATTGTCGCTCACAGCCAGGCCAGTCAAAGGGTTGGGGAATAGGTGAGGGCCTTTGGCTTGTGAGCGTAGTGTTGAGATTTGTCTCCTCCTTAGATGGATTACATGATCCCAGCTGCTTACGGCACCTGGTATTCCCAGACGGTAACCCATTCAGATACTGTCGAGGCTTGCGTTGCTTAAATTTTGTGATCGCACTAGAACTGGTATGTCCAACACAATTTGACTGTGACATTAGCGTTTAAAAGTAGAATTTGATGATTAATCACTGAATTTTGCCATAGACAAACAAATACCAACAATTGTAGTATAATGCTGATCTGCGTTTCTTCACTCTGATATGAGAGGGATGACGAGAGAGAAGATGGTGACATCTCGTTTCGGTTCTGCGGGTTGACGGGAGCTAGTTTTTCTGTGGAGGGAAATTAATTTTGGAGAAAAGGCTCTCCCACGTGGGTGGAGAGAAAGACGATAAAATCCTGTATTTTCAATTGGAAATCTGTGATTTTAGTTCCGTCGATATAAGTTCTTTTCCAGCGTTTTCGCGGGTTATTTTTGAGGCATCAAATTCTGTTTCAGTTACTTTTCTACACGTAGGGGTCACTTTCCTGTATTACTACTAGTCATGGTAGTAATTTAAAAATCAAGGGTTCTTCCTCCTCTTACTCCCTCTTCCTTTGCCCGTCCAGGAGAACTACTTTGCCGCTGATCTGTCTGTCCGATTCTCAACTGCCCTTGATTTGAAAATAATGGCCCCTTAAAAAGCCCTCGGTAATCTGATATGGGCCTTTGGTCACGTACGCCGTTTGACACTTTCCTAGCCCCAGTAATATGATATGGCCTGTTGGTCACGTACGTTAGGTTATTCATGTTCTGACATTTATATATATATAACTTTTTTTTTTATTGAACCACAAGAAATCCTACAATCGGTTTCACATTAAGATTATCAAGTGAATATAAATTTACTTTGTGCAAATTCTCTTATACTAGATTCTCATCATCCTTTTTTCCTTTCATTTCTTTTTCCTTTTTTCTGGTTGGTCCATCGCTTTTAATGTCTTTGGTGTGTCTAAGGCGTGGCTTATTTTGCGTTTCCTTCTAGTCTCTTTTCGATGTGTCTTCTGTTATCATTGCTAGATTCTTTGATCTGATTTAATGTTCTGTTATCCGTTTCCCTTCTAATGTTGGCATCAGCCATACTAAATATCTATGCTTAATTTCTTTTATCTTTTCGGTATCCCTGTATTTCCAACCAGCTATCTTTACTGTTATTATTCTCAGTGTAATTGTTTTAAGTCTTAATTATTAAAATTTTGCTTCTGCTATTATACTCATCATTATTTTCATTTTCGGTTTGCCTGTGGTTATAATATTACAATATTACCATTTGTATCCGCAGTACTTTTATCCCTATTCTGTTTCATTTATTTTCCTCTGTCCTTATGTTAACCTATTTTCTATACCTCTTACTATTTTTTAACATACTTTAGTGAGAATATTTTCTGATGCCTACAAGTAATCATGATTTTTGATTTAGAATTAAGAAGTTTATCCTTTTCATTATAGGTTATTATTTTTAATTATTCTTCTAGGCATAGATTACATCTAGAGTTAAGGCTGTTGCATATTGGCTGCCCTGCTCTCTAAATATCGGCATTGGCCAAAACCCATATTGGTTAACCACTAATCCGAAGTGTGCAGACTAGATCTGCACAGTTCGTTTCATGTTACACTTTGTTAATGTACATGACTTGAGTGACGTCAGGCCTAGACTTGGTACACTACCTGTGATCACTCTAACTTGAATCTACTTTCATAATCGTCATTAAGTTTTGAGAAATAATTTTCTTATTTTCCCATCCTAATTTAAGATAGTTGTTAATTACAATAGAAATGAAAATAGTTAAGTGTTGCGTTGCCTTCATTACTGTGGGTACAGGCGAAACTATGAAAAAGATGGGCCCTAAATGAAAATACACGTTATGAAATCATGGAGCTTGAAGAACAAGGCTAAATTTAGAAAAATATCTCTTGTTTATTCTACATGTTAACAAAGAGAGACCACTTCTTTCAAAACATGAAACGGTGCTGGAGCGAACAAAAGATGCAAAATGTGTGGATTGCAAGCTCAATCCCAGTTGGATGTGTTTCTGCCACTGTCTTCCACTGCTATCTGCAGCCCTTCTGCCCCTATATCGGCTGGTCTGGTCTGCCCTAATAAATAGCTTTTTGCTTTCCTTTGTCCTGTCAGACCCAATCCTGTCCTCTCATCTATGAATGGCTGTGCCTCCCAATGAGTGGCCACCACAGATTCCAGCTTTATTGAGAGGCCACTTCAGATTCCAGCATTATTTAATGTCACCCATGTATCTCCAATGCACACCATATCCTGTTACATAAAAAAGACATGTTTGTATTAGGTTATTTATTTTCCTGTGTGTTTTGTAGGATGGGAAAGAATTTTCCTGTTTACACATTTCTTTCTAAAATTAGCATCAAATAAGTCAGGTGGTTGTTGTCAGATTTGAACCAATGACATTAATTCACAATTCCAACACCTTTATATAATAATAAGTCGCTTTTGGAAAACTTTTGAATGTCAGCTATGCAGGTTTACCTCGTCCTCTGAAAGTAAAGCAGTCCTACAAAAACCTTTCATAAACCGGAATGGCATAAAGCGAAGAAGCAATTGTCATTAATTTATATGGAAAAAATCTTTGAGCGTTCCCAGACCTAAAAAATGGTGATGATGGTATGTTAGGTTGAGACCAGGGTTCAAAATTAGATGATAATAACAAAGTAAAGAAACAACATTTTGATTTTGGGACCGTTTACATTTCCTTCGGGACGGTTATAATTGTTTTCGGGACGGTAGTGAAAAAAGTTAGTCTGGAGCCCTGGTTGAGACATGGGAGTTACAGGAGACTGGGGTGTGGGAGATAGAGGAAGAGGGTGCGCACTGCCTCTTTAATGTCTTACGGCAAAACAAATGTTGAATACGATTTTCACTTTTTGCCTATTTTCGTACACGTGAAAAAGTGGCATAAAGTGAACATTCATAAAGAGGGGATACCATAAGGTTCATATTTTTTTTATCCACACAACCTGTGGAAATAGACTTGCCCAGAGCAAAAGGACTATGCAGATATCGAGGAGGTGGCGTGTAAGTGACCCGTATGTGAAGCACTAGTGACCTGGAGGCGGTGAGCTTTTGGCTACAAAAGGCCAGGCAGCGACGATTCGTCAGTCGGTGCTAGGCTTACCAACTGAAGCCACGTTGGTAGTGTCTTGAATTTCATGACAGTGGTGATAAGCGAGGAAGTGTACCTTGAAGGTATCGTTCCGGTGCTGCAACTTTGAAGTGCCATTCGACTTATTGCATCAAACTGTGTGTTTTCCCCCACCCCCTTTGGAAACTATACGATCAAAATAGTGAGCTAAGTAATCGTTGCAGATATTTATTTCGCCTCTGAACTTTCTTCAGTAGAATTAAACATAACCTACCATTATTGATTTTTGACTAGTATTTCTTTCATATTAATTAATCACTGCTACCCACAACACTGGTTTATTGCTGGGTTTAGGTTATTCATGTGTTCTGATATTTATATCTAACTATGTATCCGGACTTTGCCCAGCCCTAACTGTTCATAGTAAAAACTCTCACTCCCTTCAATGAGATGGGGGAATTGATTTTTTTTTTTTTTTAAATTCCCCTCCGAAATAGGTTTTTAGAGGGAGTTACAATATGCAATGTAAGTTTATGCTAAATTGGTCACTAGTTTGTGCCCGCTTGTTTTTTTGTTTTTTTGTTTTTTTTTGAAAATTCAGACCTTTTTTAGTGATTGCTGCCCAACAAAAGGCAAGAGGAGTAACTTATTCATTGATCACCCCCTTTTCCCAACTTTTTAACACAGCACTGGTTTATTGCTGGGTTTAGGTTATTCATGTGTTCTGATATATCAGCTGAAATAAAGAGAGAGAGCAGCAATTAGTTATTTATTAGGACCGTTAACTGAACTTAAAAATTGTTTTATTGAAACCATAAAATTCTTAAAAACGTTATATATTATCAATAATTAGGTGCCTAAGAACCTGTATAACAATTTTCATTCTAATTGGTTCAGCAGTTCCAAAGTTCAATATTTTTTGCATGTTGACATAGTAATTTACATATAAAATGTAAACAAACAATCGGATTGACCGTAACTTACCATTATTCAATTCCTGGGGTTTTGTCTACATTATAGCCAAATTTCAGCAAGATCGGTCAAGATTTGAGAAATTTTCCTAAAATGTAAACAAAAAGGTTTTTGCTCATAAAATGTAAACAAACAATCGGATCGGCCATAACTCACCATCCTCTAGGTAGAATCTCTCCACAAGCCTACATACACATTTCAGTGAAATATATTAAGGAATAACAAAGTTATCCTATTGAGAAAAGGAGACAACGATGACCGACACCCATAGTGAATGATAGTCCCAGGCTTTTTTTCCATCAGGGACAAAAACTACTAAAACATTAAGATGAAGGTAAATAGTAATAAAAAATTAATAATAATGGTTTACATCAAATAAAATTTAAAAAATTGATGTTCGTAGCTTATCAGAATTAAATTGATAAAAATGTTCAGGATGAAGTAAATATAATTTTGTTTTTGTTTCCAAGAAACAGTATAACAGTTTGGTGCGAACAGTCACAGGTTAGATCAAATGCTCTCCCAATGACTGAACAAAAACTCGACCAGGACACCTAGACAGTCACCGGTTTGCCTGGATCATGCACTCGTTATGTTCCTCGGATTGACAACAACATTGTACGAGTCCCAAACGCAACTCGCGTCGGCCAAGCCTCCTGAGATTCCAACAACACCAGAACACAATCCGCTTGGAACAAGCGAAACAACAACTCTGTAACTTGTTTCAAACCAATCACTCTCCTACTGTAGCCAGCAGAGAATCCTTCCTTGTTTGTTTCTTTCACAATGGCCTCTTTATTAAGTCGGGAATCAATCGCGAAGCACTCGGATGCTACACTAGCCAATCATAACATACGGGCATCACAGAAACGAGTATCACTCACCCGGATGTAATCTTTACGTAACATTGCATTTCTTTTTCACAGTTTTATGGTGATTGTGTAAACATTCACTACATTATATGGGACCTTCAAAAGTCTATTGAAACTTAACTACTGAATGTGACCTTCACTTGATGGTGATTGGAGAGCTGACTGGCTGAAACCATCTATTAAATGTAACAAAGATGAAAATACTAGACAAATAAATCATCAACTCACAATGCCGCTTTCAGTGGCCATTAAGCTTGATGTCAAGTCACTTCCTATTTATATTATATATATGAGTGGCCACGCATGATAAGTGCCCAGCATACCATTTTTTAAATGTTTATATTTTCGTTATTTTTAGAGCTACAATGCTCTTTTAAAAAAAACTTTGAAGCTTGAATACACTGAACTTTCCGCCAAAAATAAATCAGAACTAGCATTCCAGGGAAACTATGAATCATCGCCACCCATATATGCTGTGTTGGGGGTGATCAATTAAAAAAAAAATTAACCTGTGATCACTAAAACAAGGTCTGAATTTTTTTAAAAAAACAAGCAGGCATAAACTAGTGACCAATTTAGCATAAACTTACATTGCATATTGAACCCCCTCTAAAAATCTATGTTGGGGGAATTTTCAAAAAAACATTTTCCCTATTCATTGAGGGGAGTGTGTGTGTGCACAAAATTTCAAGTTTCTATGAACAGTTAAGGCTGGGCAAAGTCCAGATACATAGATACAATAATTATGAAGACATTTACTAATTGGGAATCCATATCAGCCCGACATCGGTGTTAGCGATTGATGGTTAAGAGCAGAGCTGCATATAATCTGCTTCCAGAGGTGAAGTCCAGATACATAGATATAAATGTCAGAACACATAACATAAACCCAGCAATAAACCAGTGTTGTGGGTAGCAG
>VCCN01006724.1:59124-70154 GCA_006491835.1 Architeuthis dux | reverse complement strand
CTTTAAGTTAGCAAAAGTAGTTTTTATTTTTCCTGAATGAATTAATACTACTTTCTTACAATTAAAAACAAAATTAAAACTTCAAAGCAGATATTTAAATTATTGAAAAAAGTCGGGGTGCAGTTTTATACTTAACAACAATAGAAAACCGATCCCCCACCACTCCATGCAAAACAGTCTAAAACCTGTTTTTAGTATGCAAAAAGTAATTTTTCTTTTTACATTTTCCTCGGACATATTTTGTGGTTATGTATGCAAAATATGAAAGGTGTGTCTCGTTTACACTCTTAGATATGGACAAAAACGTAGCGTGACATGTTCTGTGCGTTACAAAGCAACGAACGCTAGCTTTCTCATGTTATGTTACTAATAATATGGTTATGTAATTTGATACTCCCTTCTCTGTGAGTTAAAAAAAAGTTTACTATATCATAAAATGTAACGTAGATTGTTACTTTTAAGCTTATTTTTCTACAATTACCACACTTGAAGAAAAAATATTAGGAATGAGTTTGTTTTTATATTTGCTTTAGAAAGGCGTCTGTTAAAAATAAATACCTAGAATATGAGGTCAGATAAAAAGAACTACACCTTTAAAAATACATGTAGCGTATTTGCCGGTCTATAAGACGCATGGTTTTACCACGATACCTGAGAGACGGCTACTCATCGAAGCCCCATAACTCTGTCTACGCCAGTGAGTTTTTCCGACTAACGAACGCACTCTTGTTGTCGTTCACACAACGTTTCGGCTGATCCACTCTACGGCCTTCTTCAGGTTTACTATTCCGGATCCGTATGTAAAGAGGGGGGCTCTTTTATTCCGGTAATGTCAAGTAACGGTAGAAAACAGAACTTTAAAAAAAAAAAAAAAAAAAATCAGCAATCGCTTGTAACGTAGGTTGCAAATGTAACTGCTCTTTGTTAGGCAAGGACTTCTTAAAATTATAGACAGTGTCTATTTCAAGCTTTGGTTACAGCCCCCTAGTCATAATACCAGCGCATTAAACGCTGTATAATATTTGCATAGTTTTAAAAAAAAATATGCGGTAAATAAGGTGATTTATTTATTCACATGTAAATACATGCTATATGTTTAAATCTCAATCGTATCAATATATAATGTAAGTTTAAGTTGTATTCAAACTAACTTTATTTCTATGTCCGTAACAATGGACTTTTCCACTTAAAGGTAACAATTCTGCTGATAAAAATGACTTCTACAAACCATTTGGAACAACGGACCCTTCCACTGAAACGGGTTCAGTAGTTTCTTTTTTAGTTATCTCCTATATTAATTTTTTCACTGGTTATTATTAACTAGTTGATACCACTTTTAGACAGGATAATACTTAAACTAGTCAGATTTAATTTTTTTTAAATACTGTATTACAATACTTCATCCAATAATAATAATAAAGAGGATACTACTTTTGGGGAATTATGTTTGTGTTTAGTTAGAATAGAATATTCCCCAACTTATGAAATAAGTATTATTGATGTAGTTAAGGACTGCACAACCTAGCCTGTTACTTCCCACCCAAATCATAAACCATTGTTCGTTAGAACCTGTTTGCTAACCACGTCCACGCTGTCAAAATTTCTAAATTGATTATAACGTTTCCTTTCTATAGCAGTGGCCATTATATGAGTTTCTTTCTTGTAATGGTGTTACTTGTTAAATTTAGTTTCACAAACAGACCACGATAGACCGGTGCCAAATATGTAGCTAAATAGTCTGAAACGTTAAACTTGTTCATCGTTGTCTACATACGACCTACATAGGAGAAAAAAAACTCTACACCAGAAATAAGCAATCGGCTCGCAATATTCGTTCAGCAGCCACAATTGTAGTCCGTATGTCTGAGTGTGAGTGAAATGTGTTTGGAGTGTGAGTGGGCACGCACGCGCGTTTTTCTTTTCATGTTGATTTCAATTCAAGGGTGGTCTGGTCTCCGTTTACAGATTGGTTATTTATTTTAACGCTTATTTAAAAATAACTGTTTCTTAAAACGATTTAAATATTACTATTAACTTGAAACGATCGTGCGACGGAAAAGATACAAAACAACAAAACAAAATAGAATTATCATCGAAAATTACGAGCGTCGATTCGATAAAATAATTTTTTCTGGGTCGAGGGGACGCTGTATTGCAACTGTCGGTCGGCATTTAAAAATTTTTATTAATTCTTTTTTTTTTAAAATCAGCGTTTCAAGAATTTAGATTTAAAAAATAACGGCCGAGTTTCAAAAGTAAATTTAAAAAATAGTTATACTTTCATCATATTTTGTACACCATGGAATCCCCGAGTATAACAGCTCTGAGTTGGGAATAACAATCCAAGGTCAGTATGTAAAGTCATTACGTACTTGTTAAAATCTTTGATGTTCCGTATATAATCGAATGAAATAAATTTTTTGTTCGTTCATTTAAAACAAATTAGTGTGTTCCGGGAATAATTTTTATTCTGTTTTCGAAATTTGTTAAATCAAATCCTTGCTGAACAAAAAATATTTGGGAGGGGGGGAAATCACGGAAAAAAAGTCTGACATGGCGAAAAATAAAGTGGTCTAATGTAAATTGTGTAATTCGAACAGGAACTGAATCTGTGTGAAAGAAAAAAAGGAAGTAATTTTTATATCTGCATGATAAATGTAGGTCAGGGATCACACATGGCTGCTGGTAGCATGTAACCCAGTACAACCTGTCGCATGTTATTTAGAGAGGAGATGGGCACCGCCGGGTAACTCCCATTGCGCTGAGAAATGCCAAGAAGGGGAAGTACTCAGCATGGCACACCGACGATCTACTTGGTCATGGAACTAGGAATCAAACAAAACAAATCGTGGACAGATGAGATATACAGCAGTGGTATAAGTGGGGAAGGGAATTTACTGAAGACAAAAAAAAAGAAGGGGAAAAGTCTATTACAGGAAGAAAGGCATAGGCGATCTCAGTAGGGCTTAATAGTCGATAATTGTATTTCTGCCTTCGAAAATGGCATTTATGTATTTTCTTTGAAATAATCACAGAAAAGGTTTTACATCGAGAAAAATATAGTGAAATGTAAATTGTGTAATTCAAAATTAACAGAAATTGAAGATAATTATTTCTGTCGATGAAAAAAAAAAAGTTTTACCCAGGTGAGATATATAGTGGATTTATACTGGAACTATATAAGTAGGGAAGGAATTTTCTAAAGACAAGGATTGGGAAAAAAAAGGAAAGGAAAGTCTATTACAGGATAGGGGACTTCAGTGGGGCTAATAGTCGATAATTGTATTAAAAAGATAACATCGTATCCATGTGATATACACAACGAATTTATGCTGAAATAGTATATGGAGGGAAAGCAATTTCTAAAGACAGATTTTTTTTTTTTTTTTTAAAAGAAAGAAAAAAGTCTAACAGGAAGAAATGCATAGTAGGCTATTCAGTCGATAATTGTATTTAGAAAAAAATTCTAGACAGGTGAGATATACAGGAAACATATAGTGGAACTATATAAATGGGAAAGGAATTTTTCAAAAGACACAAGAAAGACTAAAAAAAGAAGTCTTATAGCAGATGAGAAAGGCAAAGGCGGCGAAATTCAGTGGGGCTAATAGCCGATAATTGTAATTCGGCATTCGAAAATGGCATTTCTTGGCATTAAGCTCCGCCCACCGATGACTCAAAATCCGCGGCTGCATAAATTATCAGTTGCCCAATCGCGCCGCTAGGTGTCGCATCGGACGCCGCTCCGAGGAACCAGGATTTTTTGGCCCCCAAAAAAATCAACAATTATTTTTTTTTTACCAGACACAACTTGTCTGCCTGCCTTGTTCAGGTGAGACACAATCATATATATATATATATTCACATACATATATATATCTACATGTATATATATTCACAAGACAGCCTTTCATACGTTATATTTATTTACTTTTTTTTTAAATCAAAGAATAAGAGACGAACTCGAGATATTGTTTGCCACACACACATAGTGACCCTATTCTCATTTGGTGCCATAGATTTGGTACTTTGGTACCAATTTCTTGCGAACAATCGCCTTCGAGATATTGCCCAGGTTTTATTCTGTGTAAATATCAACAGAATTGGTACCGAATTTGGACTTAAATCCTTTCGCCGGTTGTTAGATTCGTTGCCTCCCTTCTTTGTTAATAGAAAAACTAGGTCAACCAAAGGGAAGTAACTCCTGATTGTTTTCCGCTTGTTACAGTAAAGCATCAGATTGACTATGACTTATACAAGTCTTTTTTTTGTTTTGTTTTTTTGTTTTTAATGCCTTATTTCTATACTTATCTAATTTTTAACACGTTTTCGAATGGGTTTAGATTTTCGGGGTTAATTCGTACAGCTATAACATTTGATATTTACTTTCTTTTTTTTTTTTTACAGAAGCGCATCAGATTGGCTATTATTACTAATTACTCGTCTGCTGGGACTATATTGTTCTTATCTTATCTATACTTATCTAGTTTTAGTTTTGAGCACGTGATTGTGGTTAATTCATATCAAATGTTATTGGCAATACCATTTTGATATCGTAAAGCGATCGGATTGCCTATATATATATATATATATATATGTGTGTATATGTATGACTGAGTGATATTAGTAAGTCATGCTGGAACTTTAAAAAAAAATTTATTTATTATTATTATTATCTCTAAACTTATTTATCTAGCTTAGTTTTTTGGCACGTGATCGATTGTGTTTACGTTTGCGTGGTTAATTATTAATAACATTTGATATTGTTTTTTTTTTTTACTAGATTTAACTTGTATCGTTTCAAAAACACTTGAACTAGTTTTATGAATGACATTTTGTTAAACAGGAAGTGAATTGTACACATGCATTATGGGTATTTTTGTGATAGTGTGCTCGCTCTTTTTTTAATTTTAGTATTTTCACCTTTTTTTAAAAGTATTTTATTCAATACAACCGTCATAATAATTGGGATATTTATTTATCAGATGGATTCAAGAATACATTACTGATCTATAAACTTTTTCTTTTAATGTTTATAAAAATATTTTCAAAAACTTCACTATTGAAATACAATAACAATACAATGCACTACTAATTTGCCTTCTTTCTATAATTTTTAAATGAAATGTTACTATTATTATATAATAACTGGAATATTTATTTATTTATCAGATGGATTAAAGAATGCATTACTGATCTACAAATTTATTTTTAATTAAAAATGTTTATAAAAATATTTTCGAAAACTTCACTATTGAAATACAATACGGCCTTCTTTCTATAATGTTCAGATGAAATGTTGTTACTATTATTATACAATATTTCTGGACTAGGTTCATTATCTTTGTTGTTTTTATCACGTTTGGGACTCTATACTCTCCGGCCTTCTGAGACCTGGTGTTAAATGTTATTTAATAAATGACATTGGATTCTTTTGGTAGTTTCCTCATCTTTGTCAACAGAATCAATGTCTAATTATTTTTCCCATTAATTTATTATTTCTGAATGAATGCAATCCATTCCCTAGTGTTGCTGTGTTGAATTTCAGTTTAATAGTATTTTATTTTATCTTAATTCGTGTTTGTTTCTTATGACCCTGTTGTAGTGTTTTATGCCTGGATTATGTTAGTAAGTCATACTGGTAACTTTTTAAAAAATGTATTTAATATTATCTTATTCTCTATACTTATTTGACTAGTTTAGTTTTTTTGGCACGTGATCGATTGTGTTTGCGTGGTTAATTAATAATAACATTTGATATTGTTTTGATTGTTAGATGTGGTGTTTTAATCATTGTATATAGTCTAGTCGGACTATTTTCCTCGTTTTTGCTGTTCGTTTTTTGACAACGTTTCGGCTGTTTACTCTCCGGACTTCCTCGGCTGTGGTTGTGAAGGTCGGAGAGTACGCGGTCGAAAAGTTGGAATAAAATGAACAACGAAAACGAATTATGTTCATCTAAATCACAAATACAATGGTATGGATGACTATCAGTTTAGTTTATCAATGAGTTGTGGGAATGAGGAATTTAAACTTTTTTTCTTTTTTTTTTAAAAATCTTTGATCTGTTGTGGGTTGTTGAAAAAGAAACTGAAAATAATTTCTATTTATTTTTGTAATGGGCTACAATACTTCATCTAATAAAATAAATAATGGCTTGATTATTATTGTTCGTACAACAATTCTTGTTATATAGCCTCTTTCAAATCGTTGATTAATAGGGAATTGCTTGAAATACCCAGTAATATGTGTAAATCCAATAATCCATTCACCATTTATTTGACAAAATCTTTTTTAGTATCTTTCTTCACATGTGACGTCATAATTCACGTTTCTTAATGACGTAAGAAAGTCATTCAATTTTTATTAAACATTTTATTGTCTGGGATTTAGAACTAGTAATCTTTACTTATTAGTGTATATTTTGTGTTATTTTACAGTAATTTTGTTTGTTTTTTCTGTAGTAGATAAGCAAAGTTATAAACACATCAAAGTTTGTATTAATTCTGAGCCATATTTCGAAACTGGTGACTGTTACATTTTCGGTGATTTCAACCATTGGCTATTTCTGCTGCGGAGGACCAATAACGTAAAAATCTGTTTTTTTTTGTTTTTTTTTCTCTAGAAACTTGTTTTGTTTGCAAAGATTTTTAAAAAGTTTTTTAAACAAGTGTAATTAATTGTGAAATTTACGCGATTGTTCTTTGTATTATTAAAATTATTTTTAAAAAATCTTTGCAAACAAAAAACAAGTTTCTAGAGGAGAAAAAAAACCCAGATTTTTACGTGATTGGTCCTCCGTAGCGGAAATAGCCAATGGTTGAAATCACCGAAAATGTAACAGTCACCGTTTCGAAACGTAGTCCAATTCTCCAATGAAAAAAAAAAAAAATATAGCTTCAAAGTTTATACAGGTATTTAGTATCGTTTACTAATAACACCATTCTGGATTTTTTACATTAGTTTTCCTGATTTTGACAGATTTTCAGGATCACCGGAAGTTATTTCATCAGAGAAAAAGCATGGTGATTTATTTGTTTAGAATCACAAAACAGCCGTGAATTTCACCAGATTTACATTATTAACATTGATTAATAAGTCTAAATGATCAATTTATATTTGTGGTTGATATTTTAGATCTGCTACGATACTTATTTATTTATTTTTATTTGTTTGAAACTTTGCCAACATGACCAATTTGAATTAGTGAGTGGTTAGTATTCTCCTGTGTATTGAGTTTAGTTAGTGGATATCAACGATTATATCTTACTTATTTCAGTAGGTCATGTATTTGTTATCATAGAAAATAAAGAATCTTGTTTATAATTATTATTAGTTGATTTATAAATTTAAATTTATTTATTGGGTTGACATGGGTCGTTTGATTTAGTGAAGGCCTACTGCATTGTGGGTAATACACAGGGTTGGCAGATCAGGTTTCTTAAATTCGGACATCCCTGCTCGAATCGGTCAAATTCAAACAGAATAAATTTGATGGCTAAAAATAGCTGATAGTGGCCAGAAATAGCTAGATTATTACTGCAATAATGAAAATAAATAACTAAAAGTAGCTAGAGTTTTTCATTTTTTCCATTTCATAAAATATTTAATCGGACACCAGGGCTAAAAAACGGACAGTGTCCGAAATTGGACAAATACGGCAACTCTGGTAATACGTGACATTTTGTATAGCACTATTTTTTTCTTATTTGTTTTAACTCTTTCCCCCTTCATGTCCAAAACACATGCCAACTGTCTGTGTGTATGCCTTTGTTTCACCTAAACTGACAATGTAAATACAAAAAGGGGATACAAATAATAATTCTCTCCCTCGTTTTATTCGACTGTACTCTTAGAGGATTTATGTGAGAGGGGGAGAGAAGTACCACATTGGCGGGAGTTGTGTACTTCATCTTCCTATGTTTCATGTTGATCTAATTTTCTTTTTACATTTGATGACACGTGTAGTCATTTCTCAGTATAGTTTATTTACTTTTAGTTTGTCTTAACTTCGACTTATTATTTTTTTTTAAACATTGGGTTTACCATTTTGTTAATGGTCACTAAATTCCCCCACAACAATTCTGTTTCCCCATTGAATTGACCATAAAATCAGTATTTTTCACTTTCACTTGAAACATTACGAATTGATAGATATAACATTCTAATTTTACGGGTTTTTTTTCTCTTTCTCTTTTTTTTTCATTCTTCATTCTTCCCTTAATTCAATTATTTTTACTTTTGACTTTCCGATTTAAAAGAAACGAAGCGACCAACATGACAAAAAGATTTGTCTGGGACAGTATTATTGGTTCGGTGTAAATGTGATAGATTTCTTATCACCTGAAAACTCATAAGTAAATGTATATTATTGCGGGTTTATTTAAAGTTTAACATATATAGTGACTTATGGAGATAAAGTCTTGAAGATTGTAAAACATCTCAAACATTTAATCTATTTTCAAAGAAATTCGACAGATTCCTTCCTAAACAAGAGAGGATAATTCAGTCCTTCTTAAAGCCACTTGATTTAATCCTTTTTTTTTACTTTTTTGTTTGTTTGTGATTTTTTGTTTTGACTAAACTTTATTTTTATTTTGTATAATTGAAAAGCAGTTATTTAAAGATTATACGTTATTATATTTGTTTGTTTGAAATGCAAATATTATTTTAAATGTGAAAAATTCATTTATTTTGCTAAAACAAACAAAAAAAACCTAAAAATTAATCAAAAGTAAGAGCCTTACTATTCAAAATAAAATAATTTTTTTAAAAATTGGTAACTTGTAGCACTGGGGACATATTTTTAAAGTCACTCAGATTGTCATAAACATTCTTATGTAGTCTGTCAATAAACCTCAAACCGGCTCTAATGTCAGCATGGTAATTTTATCATCATATCTTTATATGAAACATTCAATTTTTATATAGAATCAAAATCTTTGTTTATTAGTTTACTTGTTTTTTATTTGTTGATGTCTTTTGATTTTATGTTCTGCACATTTTTATTTTCATTTCTATTTCTTTTTATTCAACACCACCCCTGCACTTTTGAATATTCATTGCATTGTTAAACTAAAACACACTCTAAAAAGGTTCACGAGTAGATTTTATTAAATCTAAGTCTTATACAGTACTGGACCATTTATCTGGAAAGCTTGGGACCGGAGGTGACCCAGATTTCTGAACACAGGCTTAATATATCCTTAAAATATAAAATCAATCTTAATCCACTAGTCTTCATCTAAAGACAATTTAACCACGCCATGAAAATTAGAACAAAGACAGTTATAGATGACATTGGTTTCTTTGTAAACATTTGTATCTCTTTATATTCAAATGAATGCTCCTGACCTATGTGTTTACATTTTAAATTTGGGTGGCCAAAACTTTTGTTCGGTTTATTTATCAAAAATAAGGTTTTATTTTCAACATTAACTTCTTTAAGCAACATATTTACCATTTTCTTCTGCCATAAGGCAACTTCATAATTCCATCCTCCCAGAGCTTTTTATCTTTCTCAGCCAAGAACAGCTCTAAAGTGCTGTTTGCAATTCTCCATTAATTATTAAGAGAATTCTGTAAAGACTGGAATAAATGGTGACTCAAAGGTGCAGTATCTTCTGAATACGATGAATGAGTGAAAACTTCCCAGCCAAGCCAAAAGAATCATGTGTTATCCTGATGGGATATTAACTAATTCTAGATGCTTTTTGTTGGTCTAATTGGGAGCAGTACTTGTTCGAATCAGTCATTCGATTCTCTGGAAGGAGCTCATAGAAAAGGACTTCCTTCAAGATCACCTTTTTTTGGATGAAGACTGACCTTTGGTACAATTAGTGGTGGTTCATTGTTCTTACCCCACAAACTCTTGCATTTCACATTGTTGTAATGCATCCACTATTCATCACCTGTCACAATTTCTTTTTTTTTTTTTTTTTTTTTTTTTTTTAACTGAATCCACATTTTTTTTTTCTGTAGAAGTTTCATTTATTTTTACAACTTCAAAAAAGAAGCCATTATCCATTATATTGATATTAACCAAAATGTTTATTTGATTGGGGCAAAAAGCTATGAGCACATTTCCTGAACAAAAACTTGATTGTTTGAGATGTGATGTTTTTTGTTTGCTTTTAAATGCTTCCATTTAACAAATTTCAAAATATTTCCTTGTATTTTTATTTCATTATAAATAATGTTTAATTCCTCACTATTGTTCATTCTTATTCCTTCCTAACCTTACTGACACTTCACTGACATTTGATGTTTTTATGGCACAGTCTCCTCTCATTGACCAATGCGATGGTGGCCATATTGTTTAGTAAAACAAGACAAACATCAAATGAAACAGTTAAAAGCCTAGGATTCAATTGAGTGCCCAAAATGAAATCAGAACAAAAACCTGTCACATTAAACCAAACCGATATATAAAAATAACATTTCCCTACCATTATTTAAAATCAACAACCAAGTGATCGGTAGTCGGCCTTCTTCCCAACAGAGCCAAATTGACAAATCTTATATCTATGAAAATATATGCTACAAATACACAATGGCTTATTTCATTCTAATAAATAAATGCATTTATACTAAAAAAACATATATTTTTATTTATTATATAATACAAAAGTTGCAGTAATCATCTTCAGTCAGAGTAGGAGTGGTGTTTGACCCATGCTTGTTAGGGCAAGGTCTCTTCTCATTGACCAATACGATGGTGGCCATATTATTTACTAAAACCTGATATATGTCAAACAAAATGGTTAAAAAGCCTTGGATTAAATTGAGTGCCCCAAAATGAAATAGGGGATCCTGTTGAAATTTAAATATTGTGTCACTATGTCACCAGCTATTAGCTACTTTGCTAGAACACTTCTATTTCACTTTTCCTGTTTCCATTTTGAGAACTTTGCATGATCTAGAATCACGGATATGTTCTGGAAAATCTATTACAGTTTGAGTACCCCTTATCCTAAATGCCTGGGACTAGATGTGTTTCAGATTTTGGAATATTTGTATATATATTTGTG
>VCCN01006724.1:25531-38949 GCA_006491835.1 Architeuthis dux | reverse complement strand
ATATGAAACCCCCGATTAACACGGTTCCGATTTAAAATTATCAAATAGGACATTCTTTTATTTATTAATATATTGTTCTAAAAATCATTTCTAATCTTTTTAAAATTGGAAGTTGAGGATTAATTACATTATTTCTCATAGGTTTTGATTATTTCTCAAAGTTTGATAAGCGCAGCACTTTTTGAGGATGCATTAACTGTTAATGGGGGAGGATTCTTATATATATCTGTATGACATTCAGAGAATTGGTAATTTTATATCCGACAGAATATAATTATAAAGACATTTTTAATTGGGGACATATATTTGCTCGGCACCGGTTTGGCCCGATTACGAAATGAGCTGCCTAAATCGTGTAAATATATAAACAAAATTCAAACTTATCATATTCTGTCAGATATAAAATTATCGAGTCTCTGAATTTCATAGTGTTGGCATAGGGAACCACAATTATATTCTTTATTTATTTACACGATTTAGGACGCTTGTTTTGCAATCGGGTCAAATATAAGTTCCCTATTAAAATGTCTTTCAACCCTTTCCATACTTTATGAATAAATGATCTGGCAACGTTAAAAATCCTGTCTAGATAGTCATTTTCACCTTTAAAAACGAAACGTGGCCAAAATGTCCGTGTTTGAAATATTGGCGGCCGACGTGTCTTGGTCCAAACAGTCCAGGCCGACTTGTCCGGTTACCGTATGTGATGCAATGCTAACTTTTTTTTCTTTTTTTCTTTCTCTAATTTAGGAACTGGCTGAGATTGTGAAAAGAGAAGTGGAAAAAATTTTAAATAGTACAGAAACCAATTTGACAGATTTGCAACAGAAAATCGATGAATTGCAGGCTGCGAATGAAGGTTGGAAAACACGGGCGATAGAATTGCATAAACAGATTCTTGAAAAAACAATGTGGCAGCTGGAATCCGAAAAGAGGAAAATGACTCTCAAGGTAGAAACCCCCTTTTTTTTTCTTTTTTTAAAAATTCTTTAAGACAGGGTTTTTCACACTGGGTTCCACATCATATATTTTTGTTTCCGTGATGTGAAAAAAAAAACCCTGGTTGTGTACTTTGCCAAGTCAGTTTGAAAAATCGTAATAAACTTGAAACAAGTTGTCACTGGCTGTGCTCGTCCGTGTTTCTTTCTTTCCTGTAATAATTGAGCAGAAAATGGCTAAAAATGGGTTTTTTCATTCAAATGTTTATAGTGTTTTTACTTGTGGGCAGATTGTTGTGAAAATTGGCAGTATTGTAGGAAAGACTTGTGCGGCCTCGTGCATTTTAGGATTTTCAGCCATGTTTGTGCGGCCTCATGCTCTTCAGGACTTCAAGTTAAACGGCTATTACCTCTTGATCGTACTATTATAAACCTTTTTCTATCATACATTGTAAATGCCTCTTGTTTGGAACATGTAATGTCTTTAATGATATTAAAACTTTAAAATAGTACCCATAAAAACAACAGGATTATTTACGTATGGATAAATTATACAAATATATATTTTAGTATAAATGTATTTATTTAAACTCAACTCAAATTAAATTTATTTTTTTGTTGAATTTCTATAACGCTTCATATTTTCTGGGTTTTTTTTTCAATTATTTTAAAACAATAAGGCAACAGAATTGGGTAAAAAAAATATCATGAAAAATCAGAGATGCTCATATTTATTTTCTGTTCTACTATGAAGACCTCCTCCTTAGCAGCAGTAGTGATGTAGACGCAAACACACGGATACATAGCTGTTTGATTGAGCACATACAGACACAGGCTTTGCTTTACCCCCTTCCTCTCTTTCTGTTTGCTTTAGCTTGACAGAAACCAACAAACAGACAAAAAAGAGACATTGGCTTTTATATTAGATTTACCTTGTAGTAGAAACTGAGTTAGATGTAGATTTTAAAATCTCTTCTGATAACATGGTATCTTGTCAAATATATGTCTTGTTTCTAAGTTGAGATTCTATATAGTCAAATTGATTTCTAACTTTTCGGGCTTGTTATATTTTTTCATTTAACTTTTCGCCCGTTTTTTAATGACCACAGTAAGCGAAAATTAGGTCATATTCTAAGGGAGATAACTTTCATTTTCAATCAATTGCTAATTGTTTTTTATTTTTAATGGATTTTAAATTGTTTGCATATGTGAGTCACACGATATTCACTGTTGATTCTCTCTTTTTCAGTCGCGCTCCACTCGACATGTGGGAGTTCAAGTAGATGAATCAATGGTAAGATTTCTTCTTTTTTTTTTTTTTTTTTTTTTTTTTTTCTTTTTTTTTTTTCTTCATTAAAAAGGAATGAGTATTTCCCTCATTGGACAAAGAGGAACCCTTTTAATACAACAGAATAATGCACCATATCAACATTCTCCGTCCACACAGTGGCGCTAAAAATATTGAGGGTTGTTGGTCATGTTTGGTCGCAGGTCTCCTGGAGGAAATGTAAACCGTTTCGAAAAAACAAGCGTCACCAAATTTAAAAAAAAAAAAATCTTCCCCTGATGACTTTGGGAAGGAAGTGATTCTTTAAAAAAAAATTTTTTTTTTTTTTTAAAAAAATCACTTCAGTCCCGGAGACGTCCCAGGGAAGATATTTGTTTGTCCCAAACACATTTTTACCATCCCCAGGTCGACCTTAATATCGACCCCTCATTGTCCAACTATTGAGCGTGATTTGGTTTAAGTACCGAGGCAACTCCCATGATTTCTTTTTCCAATGCTACTTTAGATTTCCCCCCGTAGGTATATTGTTAGCAAAGCAACGGGTATTTTACTAGTATTTTAAAATCGTTAGCAACTCTTAGGAAAACATAATTCATAATTCCTCTTACAAATCAGGTGTTGTATATTCTGTCAAATCCTGTAAATGCTTTTCAAGTTTTGTGTGTATCACACAATTATTAAAGTTACAAACATTCTGTCCTTCCTTTTAATAATGCAGGTGTTGCTTCCCTTGCTTTCGTGGAGAAGGCCCTCGCGTGTTTATTTCATTTCTTTCTTTCATATAATCATCTGCATTTGTTAGAATTATACCACCCATGAATAAACACCCAAACTAGCAAAACGTTCATCTTGCATTGTCATCTAAACTTTCACCTTTCATCAACAAATCCAGTCTTCTTCATATTTTGACCCAAAAATGTATAACGCCATAATTATGAGCTATTAGCATTTCTTTTATAACTTCTCGCTTCATTAATCGAAATAATTAAAAACACAAGTGATATACAGTTACTTAGAATAACTGATAATATTTACTGGCCTTTTCAGCTTAGAAGAAATAAAATATGTTCTTGATTGGGATCAGGGGAGAAAAGTTAGCTAAAACTTTCCGATCACTTTTTAATCACTGCTACCCACAACAGACCGATCTAAACACTGTTGATGGGTTTAGGTTATGTGTTCTGACTTTGCCCAGCCCTATTTATGTATCCGGACTTCGCCCAGCCCTAATCGTTCATAGAAACTTGAAATTTTGCACACACACTCCCCTCAATGAGTAGGGAAAAACTTCCCCTCCAAAATAAGTTTTTAGAGGGGGTTCAATATGCAATGTAAGTTTATGCTAAATTGGTCACTAGTTTGAGCCCGCTTGTTTTTTGAAAATTCAGACCTTTTTTTAGTGATCACAGCCCAACAAAAAGCAAGAGAAGTAACTTATTCATTGATCACTACTTTTTCCAACTTTTTAATTGATCACCCCCAACACAGCATATATGGGTGGCGGTGATTTATAATTTCCCTTGGAATGCTAGTTTTCTTTGCTGTCCAATCAGCAAGTGAAAAAATCTATTTCCGTTGTTGTGAAATTGAATTATTTACAAAATAAACCAGTTGTCTTATTCTTGTCACTGTGTTGTCACACCTGATACTTGCAGGCTAAATGTTTGATTTTATTCATTTTTTTTTTTTACAGCTAAATTGTAGCTTTTATCATTAAATCATGAACATTTTAAAACTAAAAAGTTTTTTTAAGAGCAAAAGTAATATTTTCTAATTTCTTTTAGTCTAGCCATGGTTTCATTTCAGCTAAATGAAAGATCGTTTCATTCATTGGACCATTCCATTCATCAAATCATTTCATTCATCAAATCATTTCATTCATATCTTCATCTAATCATTGCTAATCATCTTTCATTCATATTTTGATCTGCTTGCTTCAACCCCCACACACATCCAATAGTCAACCTGGCAGAAGTATTTGTCCAGAACATTTTTTTCTTTTTAATTCATAAGAGGGTGTATTTTGTAATATAACACCACTAAATTATGAAAATATTGTAAAAAAATAGATATTCTCCCTTCATAATGTCTTGAAATATTTCAATTATAAAATTTTCTAAATAAGTGTTCTCCGAATTAAGTCATGAGGCTGTTGCTACTATTAATAAGTGATGCTTTAAAACAAATCTGATTTCATTTAAAAATTAAAATTCTTAAAAAAGCTTATTCTCTAAGAATGGTTGACTTTAAATTTATCTTAGCATAAAATCTTAAAGGTTTAAATTAATATTTTTCCATATTTCTTAACAGTAGCCGCCTAAATAGAATGTTTATAACAGTCAAGTGAGAACCATTATACATTTTTGACTACTACTTTAAACTTTTAGTTCCTTATTTACTAACTGCTGTAGATCAACAGCCGAATTTAAGTTGTGATAAAAAGCTTCTAAAAGGTTGAGATGAAAGAAAGTAGTAGTCAAAAATGACTAATAATGGTTTTCAACTTCATCTAATACAAATCCAGTAAGAAGTTGGAAAAAACTCCAAACAATTTTTTTTTAGTCTTAGATCTGCTAACATTCACTTAATATTTCACTAAAGATTTCATTTTGTGAGTCTAATATTTCAAATATCAGTGTTATTTTTCAAGTAAGGTTAACAATATTCTTATTCTTGTTATTTTACTCTGATTGCAAATATTATAAATTACTCTAAAATTAAATTTTTTATTGTATGCATAAAGATGTTATTTTCAGCTAATAAATGTTGAAATAAGAGTTTCTTCTAACTGTAAACATTGTAAATCTTTAGTTAATTTCAGTTGTATAAATTTTTAATTGAGTGTCAAGGGTGCCTGTATAAAACAGCTGAATCTTGACATGGACTTATACTAAGTTAAAACTTGAAAATCTTTTCATACATACGAACATGCACGTGAACTACAATATCAAAATAAATATGATTAATGTGAAGATCTTACCAAAAATAATTTAAGACAACATTATTTATGTGAGCATATTGTTTTATTGCTAAAAACTTTGACTTGATTTCTTCTAAAATTGATCATAAAAGACCTAAGGTAATAAAAATAATTTTTTTTTTTTTTTTTCCAATCCTTTTGCTTCTTTCTTCCTTCTCTTCATTCATCATCGTCATCACCTGCATTTTTCATTGCCATTTTTCTCCCTTTTTTTTTTTTTTTCGTTTTGCACCTGTAGCCGATCTCCACTAAAATGGCCAAAATAACTACTCAAAAGGACCCTTATCATTCATCAATCGCGAAAGCCCTGGAAGTAGCACCTAAAATTCAGGGGATGAATGCCACACCCTCTGCTAAATATCAATCACCCTGGACACGAGGAAGCAGCAATCAGATCACTGAACCTAAAACTCCAATGATTCCGAATATACTTAACAATAATAACGCTACTCCTTTAGCTGCCGCGGGCAGAAAGGTGAGAGAACAAATTGGAAAGAAATGGTAGTTTCCCTCCCATGATACTTTCTAATTTTAATTTATATTCAACCTTGTTTTAGTTTTTATTTAGTTTAGTTTGCTTTTTAAAAACTTTTCTTTTTCTTTTTTTCAAATGCTTTTGCCGTGATAAATTTGACAAATATTGGCCTATTGTTAATAGTGTTGAAAAGCTTCTTTTCAATATAAAGATGTATTACTTCAGCAGTGTTTTTATTTCAAGTAGATTTCAATTATGTTTTTATTTTATTTTTATTAGAAGTATTGTAAACTATAAGTAATTTTTAACTATTTTCCTTCATTTTGATTTGCTTTAAATTATACTACTAGTACAAAAACCAAAACAAACATGGTGCAAGAGAGATCAGAATGTAGAATAGGTTTAAAGGTTAGATTGGATCTTTTGCCAAGCGATACATTTCTCGTAGCTCAGATGGTAGAGCAGCTGATGCATTTAACCAGGCTTCCCTGTGGCAAAAGGGACATGAGTTTATTTCCAATCAGCACTGTTTACACACTTTACAGCCTGATTTAAGTTGTGATGAAAAATAACTAAAAGGAATTAAGATGAAGGAAAATAGTTTGTCAATGTGTGAGTGTGCATGTATAGATGCTTAGATGCATTTCCCTTATTTACAATGGTAATCCCCAAACAATAAGGTCTTGTCCCATCTGAAGATTAGAAATGTAGCTTTAATGAGATAATCTGTTTAACCTCAAAAGATTTTGTACATTGTCCTGTGAGAATAAAATTTCAAAACTTTTACATATGATAAATATTGATAAAACTAAACAAAACAGCTTATTGATTTCTAGTTTAAATGCCATTTTAAAATACAAGCACGTACAGAAACAAATACTAAATGGGATAAAATTATGAATTCTCATTGTCCTTAAGCTTATTGTGTATAATCTAAGTTGCGTGATTAGGGTGGAGGTATCCCTTCTGTGGACTTGCAGCTTGCCAAAGGAGTGGTCATATTTGTAAGAATAAAGTCCTGGTTTCAACCAGACTTGAAACTTGCAAGGATCACTAAGCTGACGAATGCAACAGAAACCAGGTCTTCGTCACCGGGTGTATTATACATCAATTTTTGCTTAACACATTATTTTATGGTGTAATGGTTAGCATGTCTGCCTCACATGCAGGAGGTCCCGGGTTCGATTCCCGATATGAGCGAAGAGTGTGGAAAACTCTTCATTAGGACAGATTTCCCTGTGCACTCCGTAGCTAATTGAGTACACTCTAAGCTGTGTGATTAGGGTGGAGGTATCCCTTCGGTGGACTTGAATCCTGTGGTCATAGTCATAAAAACTTGTAAGAATAAAGTCCTGGTCTCAACCAGACTTGAGACTTGCAAGGATCACTAAGCTGACGCATGCAACAGAAACCGGGTCTTCATCACCGGGCTCCATATTCCATTGGGAGTTGTCTCTTAAGAGACGGGAAGCATTACTTTTTTTTACATCAATGTAAAACAAACAGTGCTATACAAGGTCATTATAACATAGCATAAATAGATATTGTGCGCTCGAATAGTGTAATGGTTAGCACGTCTGCCTCACCTGGGTTCGGTTCCCGGTAAGAGCGAAGAGTGTGGAAATCTCTTCATTAGGAGACAGGACACTTTATCAGTGATGCCAACTCAAAAAAATATTTTAGTGCTAGTTTGCCAAAAAGCGCTAAACTTTTAAAAATAACCAGAAATGGCCAAAAACCTCCAAAAAGACACTAAAAATGGTCAGAAAATGTCCAGAATGTTTTAGGCGGAAATGCACTAATCTAGCGCTTTTTGCACTGGCAAAACAAGAAACGCGCTAAATCTAGCGCGAAACACGCTAAATCTACCACAAAACATGCTAAATTGGCAACACTGCGCTTTACCTACCATTATTTTGGTAAAACATTAGTTAAACCGATCCAAGCATCTTAGAAGCAGCGGAAAAATTGACTTGGACACATAAGATAAGTTTTAAACTTTTAGCTAATTATATACATAAACATTCAGAGTTCAATCCCGACACCAATTTTTTTTTTTTTTTTTTTTTTTTTGCGCCCTCACTGTAAACACACCCTGTTCCAACCCCACTATGTCCAACCATTTTTTTATCATTTTGAAAACAATTTTTTTTTTTGCGCCCTTGCAGTAACAATAACGATTTTCTTTTTTTTTTCTTTTTTTTTTCCTTCCTTTCTGCTTTGCCAGATCCTTCCATCTACCAACCAACCTCGGAGTGGACCATTGAGTAACCAATTAAACACACCTCCAGTAAACAAGTTCCAGTCACCGACCGTGAAAAGTCTACTTGACGCTTCCCGCAACCCAAACCAAGTGTCTAGTAGCTCTCCCGTTATGTACCAGTCTGCGCCGGGACTCTTTGTTGTCTCCTCGCCCGCCACAACCACAACATCCACAGCCCACAGTATACTAACCAAACCAAACACGAGTCACTTATCCACAACACAAGCCACGCCTCGATCGGCAGGATCTGTAAAAGTTATAGATTTAACAGGAGACGATGCGGACGTGTTAAATAATCAGGCCAACGGAAAGAACTTAGTACATGCTGCTGCTATTTCACCTATCGGACAAGTGCGGCCGGGTATTGTATCTCAGCAGGTAGTACGCCAGGTTGCCCCTGTACAACAGCAGCCAGTACCCCCAGGTACTTCGTTCTTGTTGAGCACTCCTGCGGGAACACAAATAATTAGTCCAACAGTCACGCAAGGTATCGGTGGCACGCGGCCCGGCGTGTGTCAGTACGTTCTTACATCCACCCCCAATATTCGACCTGGCTCCTTAGTAACAGTTGTGCCTACCCCGGGAACACAGAACTCGTCGATACGGCCACCGATTGTGTCAAGTACGATCGCTAGTGCCAGTTCATTACCGCAGTTACGACCTGCCCAACAGTCATCTTCACTTGCCTCTGTGGACCTCACTAAGGGAATACGTCCCCCACCTCCTCTCCAAAGTGCCCCTATGTCACAGGTAAGTACTTCATTCTTGTAAAATCAAAAGGCAATCATGATGTTTCCTGTTTCCATGTGGCCGCCACTTCAGCAGCCAATTCCGTTTAAAGTCAAAGAAGCAGACAATAATTGCAACATTTATCCACTTTCTGAAGTGAAAATCCTAACCCTAACACCATCACTAAACCTTACGCTAAAAACACTAACTCTATCTTTAGCTGCTGCTGATAGCGGATTCAACGACAATTTCAACATTTTTCTACTTTTTTAAGTGAAAATGCCTGAAGGACATATACCTACACTAACCCTAAAAATAGCAACCCTAACCCCAACGCTAAAAACACTACCCCTAACTTATCCTTTGTTCATTTGTATTTATCAAGCTTTGGCTTAAATAAAAAACTTTTTCCAAAAACAATGAAAAAACCCGTCTCTTGAACCACATGAAATTGTCCGATATCAGTAGACCACTTAAAAAATGGAGAGAGAAAAAACTGAAAATGTCGTTCTGAGGAATCTTCTTTGACTTTAAATTCACCATCAGCAGCAGCGGAGGACTTCAGTCAATTCAGCAATCAGCAACAGTTGAAGCGGTGTCCATATAGAAACAGGAAAGGTAATGATAGCCAATCAAAAACGATGGAGGCAAGAATATGTTTGGTTTGTCTGCAAATTTTGTCTCCGATGACTTACAGGGAATCCTAGTGACTGTAAATTCGTGTCCACCAAAAGATACACCATCCATAAAAGCTATGAAGGCATGTGAACCAAATTGGCAGAAAATATATTTAACATTCGATGAAAAACAACTACCAAAATAAATTGCTGGGTATTGTCTATAACAGGGGTAGGCAACCTATGGCACGCAGGCCAGAAACGGCCTACAAGCAAATATCGGAATACTATGCTTATTTTTTTATGTTTTAAAGATTCTTTGTGTATTTTTAATAGATTCCAAAGATGCCTTGATTGAAATGATTTTCTAGCATTCGTTATTCATTGATTTGAGACAAAATATAACTAGATGTAATTATATGGATAATTCCACATATTTTGAGTTTTTTATGGCATTTATATGGCTCACCATCGCCTCATTGATGCGTGATCCGGCCCGCAGGCGTCAGAAAGGTTGCCGACCCTTGGTCTATGACTTTGAGATGAGTCATAAACATTCCAATTTTTGATTAGACAATTGAATCTCTTCTTCGCATTTTTGATGTTAACGTTTCGGCCGATCCAGTCGTCAGGTCTATAATTCAAGAAAAGAGGCACACCTTTTTGCTGTTTTATTTTTTTATTTTTTCCATATCCTTTGATAGCATGTATCCTCTCTCTCACCTAGAGCGCGACTTGCTCGTATGATGTTAATAGCCTTCTTGGGGTGGATCTTTCTTTTGAGCTTCTTGCTCGGTCATATGAAAACTGCATAAGAATGTTAAATGTTTGAAACACTGAGGGACTCTGTTTGATAGTTTTTTCTATTTTTCTCCACTGAATGATTAGGTCATGTCTGTATTGACTGTAAATGTATTGGAGGTTGACCGATTAATCGGGCTGGTATATGATATTTTTAATTTATCAGCACCGGCCGATTATTGAGCGTCGTGAGGGTAATTTTTATTCTAATAGAAAAAAAGTACTGTTTAATTTAAAATTAAGGTTGAAAGAGAGGGGGGGGGCAAAAAAGCATGTAATTTTTCATGAATTCAGCTTAGCTAGATCAAAGGGTTGACTTGAGTTATAGGTAGTAAAGTCCAGAGAGATGACCATACGACACAGTGAGGGAGTATGGAGGGAGGGTGTACGGCAGTCATTTTCAATAATATTTAATAAATTATTATCTATAAACTGCTTAGCGATATCAGATTCACGAATGTCCGTAAACTCCTCAATATTTACGTTCTGCAAGCGATTGGTTCACAGAACTTTTTTTTTCATCTTTTTTAGCAATTTTTATCATTATATAAAAAAAATTTTTTTTTCGATAATATTTAATAAATTATTATCTATAAACTGCTTAGCGGTATCAGGTAATTTTGTAGCTGGTACAGGAATGTCCGTAAAATAATCAATGTTTATAATCTGCAAGCGGGTGATCGCTACTTCCATTGTTTAAAAGATTGTAATTTTTGACAGATGTTGATAGAATCTTGTTGTAAAATATTTCTTTGAGCAGTTTGTACAGTTTCATGCGAAAATCACTCAAATTCCGAATCACTGAAGTCACTAGAATCCATTTTAGAATACCACGTGTAGCGATAGAGATTTGAAATTTCCGTCGTTTTCTTTTATCGTTAATAGATAAAAGAAGACAGAACTAGGTTAACGGTGTCCCCATATGGATTCATAAGATTCATTTTGATTTGTTGAGATTCTAAGGGATCCACTAGAGATCATTAATATGACTAATCAGAGCAGATTTAACAAGCGCTATGTACCACGCGTACAGGCGTGATCAGGGGACTAGAACATTTTTTTCACCCCGAGTACAGACGGGATCCGGGAGGAAAGGGTTAACGGTTGTCTAATATTAATTTCTGTCTGGTTTCTGCAATCATTTTCTGCCATCTCTTCAGTGCTAGCATAATTTGTTGTTGGTTGATTTTCTTTTTGTGAGGTAAATTAGTCGATAGGACTAGGTACTCCAATGAGTTTTTACAGGAAGATCTTATACATCTGGTGCCTGTTTCCCCTTATAGGTCTTGTTATTCTGAACATTTTGATACCTCATTTGTCTCTCTACTCTTATTAGTTCACTAATTATGATTATTTATTCATTTGCGGACTCGCAGCAAATTGAACACTTACATAAAATGGCCTTTTAACACCCTATAAAACTGAAAAGCCATCATTTTTTTAATATGTAGACATTTTGTACTTGCTTAAATTTTATACGAAACTGAAGAACATCTATTTTTCTACTAGGTGATATCGGTTCCAAAGACATACATCGAAAGGTGTCAGCAATCATTTATTTATAGACACCATTTTTTTTTCGACCACAGTAAAAAAAACGTCACAGCGTAGTTTGGGCACTGTAAACACATTAAATTGAAAATTCGCTGTAAAATTGCTTTTAAGTCAAACAGTGACAAATAAGACACCAACAGATTCAGAATTGGACATTCTTTATTATGGCATGCATAACAGTTTTGTATTAGTCAACATTATGGATAATGAACACTTGAGAAACGGGGGGAAAAATTAGTGGTATTGTGACATTTTCGCCCAAAAAACTGTTTGGACTACCTAATAGGACAATTAGTCTCCGTTGTCTGCTTTAATTTGTTTGTTGGTTGGTTTAAACAAGAGGTTGGCAACCTTTTTGTCTCTATCGACCGAATTGCATATTAATTAGCGGACAGTGGGTCAGATAAATAACTAAACATTTTGAAGTATTGAAATTATCCATTTGAATACGTTGAGTTATATTTTGCCTCAAGTCAAGAATAATACATGCTAGAAAATCATTTGTGGTTAACCAAGGATGACAATTAATAATCAAAGAACTCAATTTAGCTGCAATTTATTTCAATCAAGGCATCTTTTGAATCTATTAAAAAGACACAAAGACATAAGAAGAATAGTATCTTAATATTTACTCACGGGCTGGTCTAAATCCCTTTGCGGGGAGGATTTGGCCATAAGTTGCCTACCTCTGGTTTAAACAATACACATTGAACAAATGATCTTATATCAATTTAGTATACTTGAATCCAGTCCCTAAATGTTATATTTATACAAGCATTTAAAAAATGTGTGAAAAAAAGTAATTTTTTAAAAGCAGTTGCACATCTTAAATTTTAATCTTTCAGTATCTAATGTATGAAAGTTTAGTTTATCAATTTTTACCATTTCTTGGTTACGAATGGTTTTATTGACAATTTGACCTCCTGACCAATTGACCAGATACCCTTCTCTTCTGCCTTTGGGTCTTTTTATCAGACCGCCTTTCAATCATTGAACTTTTTGTTATTTGTTAGTCCGAATAAAAACAGCTTTGCACTTACTGATTTATTTATTTTTGTTTTAATATATATACAAAATTCAGCAGTGTATACTAAATAAAATGTGCATTGTGAATAATTTCCTGTTAAAATCTATTTGGACTAGTGAATTCCTGTTGCTTTGCTAACAGTATACCTAAAGCTGTGTTCTGTGTTAGTATGTTTACACAGTAATTTGAAAGATTAACGCTAGGTGATATTAACTAAAATTAATTTTGTATTAAACTTGAAACAACTAAAAAGCTCAGACGCATACTGGTTGGCCTTGGGCTTTGTCATTAGAGTGCATAAAGTGGGTTTATTTTCTTCCTTTATATAGGAATGGAGTTAATTGTTCGGTTCGATATTGATTGAGATGTCATAAAATTAAATATGTAAGATAAATATTTCCACAATTATTTCACTAAGTAACCTTTTCATAAATAAATTCAGTAATCAAAGAGTAAATACCAAAAGTTTTATTGAGAAATAAGTCTTATATCCGTTGCTTTGCTAACAGTATACTTAAAAAACCTCATGTAGGATTAAGGGACAACAAAGCCATATTTAATAGAATAAAAAAATATATTGCTTATTGAAAATAATTCAACACATTACCTCCTAAATAATTCCTGAAAAATGTAAATTAGATTGTTCTTAATATTTGAAAATATCTTTGAATCAGAATACCTTTGTCATTATTCTAAGTAATTTTACAATCTAATTTACATTTTTCAGGTATTTCAAAATAAGCATT
>VCCN01006721.1:1249990-1260018 GCA_006491835.1 Architeuthis dux | reverse complement strand
TTTATATAAATGTGTGCTGAAATCTTTATGATTTCTTTGAAGGACTCTATAAAGTATTAAACCAATCATGAGCCACCAAAACCCTTTCCAGACGATAGCCTGCTTTGTTTCCGATTTCCATCGCCCCTTTTTGCACATATCTTTGCCGGCTATTAACCACATTTCATTTCTCTTCATGAATGATACGATGGGAAAATAAATTAAATTCATACAATTAAAAATGGGTAATGTAGTCCATGTGAACGTTTATTTCAAATTCAAATTAACCCATGGCCTAGTAAATCGCGGGGGTGCCACACTGGACCCTTCATGGCAATCCTCTGGAAATGGTGGTTACTTGGCGGAGACCAACTCTTCTCTAACAACAGATGACACGTTGTAATCGGTTACATGGTGCCAGCAAGAGGGAGAGATTCATGACCTATTGGGAGAGGTGGATACGTCTTTCTTAAGAGCATTAGTGAGAAGGGTACACAACATACCAGAATTGCTTAGTAGGCTTAACGCCGTGCAGGGCACAAGGACACGCATGAGGACCTAGCAGCTCCATTGCTAGGCATGTAATAGAATATTTACTAAGCATAAAATGGCACCGAACAACGACAGCTGTATATCCCACTCTCTACATGGTCTTCAAAACCTTTCTAGCCAACCATTTCTCCACCGGGAAGCATCTTTCATTATTTCTTTTAATGTTGATATTCAAGTATTTCCAACCGGCATAGAACACCTCTATGGATTACGGCGTGTTCCTTGACGTTGCAACTCTTTTGTTAAGAACGTCGTTTTGTAGTCTTTATAGAGTAACAAACACATAGTTCTTACAACTTCCTCAATGATGCCGTAATGAACATTTCACAGACTTCCCACTGATTATTATAATGTACTTTTCTAATTTCATTTCTGGCTTAAAGGCGTTGTATTCTTTTTCTTTTTGGTATTATTTCCAGGAAATCTCCTTAATCTTGTAATTAGCAGTAATGGAACTTTGGGTCATCAAGCGAAACACGAGATCCTCATGCAAAAAGGTTCAGTAATAACAGCATTAGCCGGAACCTAAAGCAATTAAATGCTTTTATTGAAATTGAAGATATTGTTCATTGGAAAATGCATTTTTAATGAAAGCATTGTTGAAGACAACTTGGGTGTGGATACGACTCTTTAATCCTTAAAATACAAAGCAATAATCTATATATCTATACCTATAAACGCCATGGTCTGTGGCTTTGTAACGCTGATTTTGGTCACACTAAATATATGTTCATATCCAAGTGTGTAGACTAGCTACAACGTTGATATGTTTCAGACATAGCCCCAAGATTCGCGTATTTAAAACAGGTTTTAGACTCTTTGTCAAATATTTGTACCGGAAGTGGAGGATCAATAAAATGGGGGTCAGCTTTCTATTGTTGTGTAGTAATAAATTGCCCCCCTCCCCGATTAATACATCTTAATGTAGGATGTACCTAGACATAAAGAGGGGGATCCGTTTTCTATTGGTATATTTTGGAAAACTGAACGCCCTATCTATTGATTCATATTTTGTATACAAAACCCCAAATTATGTTTGAATAAAATGGTATGAAAAGAAAAATTATTTTAAAATTAACTAGCCGAAATCTTTATAGACCAGGACTTATTCATAACGCCACTGCTCATTTCAGCCAAACACCTCATTATGTACTAACCGTTCCGTTCAATTCAGAACGGAGGAGTTAAGTGATTTGCATAATTTTAAATTCTAACACCTATAATACATTTTTAAATACATATCAATACTATTTCAGCCTATTTAAAGCGGGTTTTATACTTATTTTACAGTCTCTGTACTTAACGTGGGGGTCAATATGATGGGGGATCAGTTTTCTGCTTTTACCAACTAATAAAATGAACCCCCCAAGGATTAATGAATTATTCATATCTATGGTTTGTGGGTTTTGGTAACACTAAATATATGTTCATATCCAAGTATGTAGACCAGCTACAATGTTGGTATTTTTCATACATAGCCCCAATATATGTCCGAATACAATGGTATAAAAACAAACTGGGGGATCCGTTTTTTATTGTTACTAAGTAATGAACTGAACCCTCAGGTGATTCATAAATTATTAATATATACCTCTAAACGCCATTATTTGTTTAATTAACTGGATGTTACTAGAAATATAGTGGAAAATACATTTGCTGTTAACGTGTGTTTGTTACCTGTAAAGTGCGTGATGGGTCAATTTCCCCTATCCATATGTGATGAAAGCTCACGTAAATTTACCTGCTTCTAAAGGACATATATATATATATATATTTATATATATGTACATATATAATGAACAGTGTGACTTTTCTGTTGGTTTCACTCTGCGTTGCAATGTAACATTTCCACTTAAAGGTAACAAGGTGGAATCCTAGTTTACGTGCGTAAAATGGAGATAACTCCCGTTAGCCTTAAATTGAAATAAGATTATCTCGCCGATGTAATTTCATTCTCCAACAACAACAGAAAAAAAAGGTTTTATTTCCATACAAACCTTTAACGTTTCACACACTCGCTCACTCGATGTTACAAATAAAATAAATAGGCTAACAAATAAAATAAATAAAAGAACTTTATTTCCATACAAACCTTCAATGCTTCACACACTCACCCACTCGATGCTAAAAACGGTGCACAAATAAAAACAATTTAACAATTCAATTTATTCAAAACAATAACAATATAAATCATGTATTTACTTCCGTTAACTTCCATGGGGAGATAATCATGTAAACATATTTATTCTAAGGCCAACGGGAGATATCCCCATTTTACTCACGTAAACTTTTTATCGGTAACAATTTGCTGATGGAAATATCACCTACCCACCATTTGAAACTATTGACTTTTCTTTTATGAAAAGTCATCTCGTAGAAATTCAAATACACCAGCTATTTTTTCATGGGGATTTACTTGTCAAACTATAATGTTGAAAGAATGAAAACACCGTAACAAAGCGACGACAACTGCGGTGTGGATACGACACATTAGATCTTAGGATACAGATAAGCAATAATCATGATATAATGGAGAAGGTGTTGCTTTGTTTATCCAGTTGAATAGATGGAAACGATAAAACAAACACAAAACAACTGTTTCAGTGTACAACATACATTTGCTTTGTAATAAAAGCATTACAAAATGTAGTATATCATCATAGATTATATTATAATGAGGAAAATAGCAATATGATATGGTCTTGATATTCCTACTTTCGTCTGAAGTTTTGGGACGAAATAATTTCCTTACTCCCCACACTTACAGTGTGGCCCATAAATGCGTACATCCCTATCAGTCTGTTTCATAGAAAGTTAATTTTCTTCTAAACCAAACATAGTAGGTTTTTAAAAAGAATTTAATGAACCATTACACAATCCAAACAGATATTATCATGTATTATCTCTGGGCAAACTATTGATTTTAAATAAACTTTTTTCGTAGGTGTGTATTCATTTTGGGACAGCAACAATTAATATTTTTCACGCTGTAGAGTTTGGTCATAAATAATACCTGATGATAATTGTTTTGATTGTGTAATGTTCCACTAGAAATAATAAAATCCTGCTATGTTTGGTTTAGAAGACAACTTTCTCTTAAAAAGTGGTAGGTGGGTACTAACTAATTCATAGGCGACACTGTAGGTAGGATTCTTACTGTAGAGCGATGGAACGAAGCCCTTCTATCAGGCCATTGCTAATGATTTTGATCCCCAATTTAACTTTCTATAAAAAAAAGATGTACTCATTTATGGGCAACACCGAATCTCGCAATTATATCCGCCCACGTTGTTTTATCACGTATCTTCCACCAATATGTTATTCGGTCTTCGAGTGACGTTCGAATTCCGGAAAACCATTCCACAGAATGTTCAGGGCATTAACTTTCCATTTTCTGATTTTAACCTAAGGTCTCGGCTTATACATTTTTGGTGGTCATAAGATGTATGTTACGTGAACGGTGAAGCGTGCCGCAGTTCTTGACCATTGACAATCCCCTTTTTCAATGCACTGCATACAGAGTGACTCCTGATATTTGCTGATACGAAGTTCAGTTTTAAAAATTACAAATATATCATCATAGATTATATTATAACTAGAATATTACCCGTCATATGACGGTTTTTTCACTCCTCGTTCTGGATTGAACGGAACGGTTAGTACATAATGATGTGTTTGTCTGAAAGGAGCAATGGCGTTGTGAATACGTCCTGGTTGATGAGGATTTCGGCGAGATAATTTTTAAAGGGCGAAAATAATCTTTCTTTTCATACCATTTTATTCAGACATAATTTGGGGTTTTGTATACAAAATATGAAATGTGTATCTGGTCTACAGACTTGTTACTTGAGGCAATAGATATGGAGCTTCAGTTTTCTACTATAAACCAATAGAAAATCGACCTCCTTATGTCCAGGTAAATCTTACGCTGAGATTTATTAATGATGGGTGGGTCAGTTTATTACTTCACAACAACAGAAATTCGACTGTATTTAAGCTCCACTTCATGTACAGAGATTCTAAAGAGATTCTAAAATGAGTACGCGAATCCTCGTTTATTTTATACCCTTATATTTGGACATATGTTGGGTTAGTATGAAAGATATCAAAGTTGGATCTGGTCTAAACACTTAGCTATGAACATACATTTAGTGTGACCAAAATCAGCATTACAAAGCCACAGACCATGGCGTTTATAGGTATAAAGCGGTAAAAGGATTAATGTTTCAATTCTTTCCTCGCCACCTGCATTTACTCTCTTGCAATTCATGAAATCCTTACAGTGTATAAATCTTTTGAGATAGTTGTATACAGTTTATTTACGTATCACTGCGTAGTCCGATAAAAAAAAGCATGAAAATAGGGTAGCAGCGATATTCGAAGAGGTATGGGCCTGCATCCAAAATCTGCATTACCAATCGTGATGTTCACCTAGACTCGGACACTGACTAGTGGCGTCGTTTGGATATATTTAACTATATCAGCCAAGAAGAAGACATAGGCAGGGCTTTACATGCGAAAATATGTTGGGAATATTTTCAATGCAGAGAAGGAAGCACATTGCACTCGGCTGGTCTAAGATTATACATCAGTTGCAAAAAATAAATAAGAACAGGTATTGTAATTCTCTGAGAGGAACACCGTACCGTGCCTGATAACAGAGAAGGACAAGGAAGCACTCAGAGAGCGAATACATCTGCCAATATCGTACACTAACTAAAAGATGTATGAACATAACATACGGAAAAGCAAGGGACATGAACTTAAAGGTACACATATTAAGTTACTTCCCATGAAATTCAAATTTAGCCTTTTTATTAGCTGTTTAATTCTAAACTCTCCTCTTCCTGCAGAATAATACAAGAAATGTCTCTCAATCGAAAACAAATTCTTAGATCCATCAAAATTGGATTGCCTCTTTCATAGCCCATGGTACACTTTTCCAAGAAATTTCATTGAAATCTATCCTCGTTGGCTGATGTAACAAAAATAATCTAAAATTCGCTATCAACTATTTTGTAATCTTACACTATTTTCTTCATCTAATTATGCCAATAAAGAAGAACTCAGCCCAATTGTTGCAATGATAAGTTTGTAAAATACTCTACCAAACAAATGCACTCCATCATCATAGATCTTTATTAGATCATTGTCAACTATTATTAGTTTTTGACGCATTGTCTTTCATGTTTAATGTTAGTTGCTTTTCCTTGCAACTACTCAAACCGTCAGTCTACGACGGTGAGTAAACAGCCCAGATCTGAAATAAAGAATACACTATAATCTAGACTCGAACTCGCAGCCCTTTCACCTTGGGAAGCCTGTCTATGTACGGCAACTTCTCGACCAACTAAACCACTAGAGATTTAACGGCTCTAATTAACTTTGCAAATACAGAACCTGGCCTTTGCTGATCTGTGATTTAAGTCGAGTATCAAGTATTTTCCAGTCACGATTCAAAAGATCTTGGTGGTGTAGAATTGTGAGGGACATGGGTCTTGTCTCGCCCAGGGCATTGCAAATAGTGTCAAGTTAGGTAAATAAATACTTTGTTTACATATATAAATATATCTGGATAACTATCTTTATTTCTCTTACGATTCCTCACTTGATTTCCGTTGAAGCTGATATTTGTTTATCATTCCAATAACTGTATATTGCACCAATCACCGTTGCTCACTGATAAGGTGCTCGCCTCACTGTTACTAGGCGGCCGTTCAATCCACCTTCGAGTCATACTAAGAACATTAAAAATGGATTAGGATTAGGATTGAGGAACTTCTACTCGAGACTAAAGGGTTACGGCCAAATCAAGTTGGATACACAGCTTCTTACATTACCGAAGTGTCCAACGTCGAGCCTGGTCTGTACCTAGACTGTTGACCATTGGGGAATACCGGGTGATGTAAGCAGAACGAAGCTTCGACAGGCCTGGACAGGTGGAAGTGGGTCCTACTTGGTTAGCAAGGTAGTCTAGCAGTTTAATTTGTTTGTGTGGTGAGTTTGATCATTCCAGGGACCACTACAATCTTGGCTTTGTGCCACAATCTTGATTTACTAAGGTCGGAGTAGTTATGATGACAAGCAGATAAAAGTGAAATAAATACTAGTAAACAATTATTAATTGTTGCCAATGCTTCATCTAATAAAAGTGAATCAAGATAATATTATAACTAATACTACTAGTAGTGCACTTTAAACAACAATACATATGGCGCTGAGCGATCGGAGGAAAAGAGGTAAGTCTATGAGGTTAGATTTGATATTTTCCAAGCCATAAAAGTTATTGTAGCTCAAGAGGCAGAGCAGCTGGTACATATATTCATGCTTCTTGAGGGAACAGGGATGCGAGTTCGAATCTTGCCGAGAGCTTATCACTTCTTTCCAATCTTCACTGTGTACTCAATGCTGTAGAGTGATGGTCTGAGTTTTGCGATGAACAGCAACTACTATTAAGATGAAAGAAAGACTAATCAATAAATAAATAATGGTTCAATATATATCGCTTTGCCATATTCATTTCTTATTGGCCACGAACTAGTATATACTACGTGACCACTGCAGATCTTACTTGGCCGCTAATGTAATGATGAAGTTTGTATTGTGACTTTCTGTATGTATGAATCAAATTCCCACATTTGATTTATATGCGTTTTAAAACAAGTACTATGGCGTTGCAGACAAGCTTGCTGTCGTTTAACTAAACCAAGCAGACCGATTTGATAAATAGCTACGAACGGATTGAGATGAACAGATACAGAGACAGATTGACAGATATAGATATGTAGTGATGGATAGCTAGCTAGCTAGCTAGCTAGATAGATAGATGGATAGATAGATGGATGGATATATATATAAATACAGGCCCATCTCAATAGATAATATAAATTATGTAAGAGTCTGACATTGACAGGTAGAAAGAAATCGAGGCAAGCAGAGATTCGAGTAGTTGCTATGTCCATTGTTAAACGTTAAGCTCCCTGATCAGTCATTTTTGATCTTTGGAAGTCTCAGGTGTTTTAGACAAGATAAAGGAGAGTTTGAGGCAAGTAATTTTCCAGTTTACCAATTCCGAACAAAAAGAATGGCAACCTTCTTTTTCGCGCCAAACATGACTTAGTCGGGAAGCCGACAAAATGGCGCCATGTATGCTGAATTGCGCCCACAGAAAGACTAATGTTCCTCTTGAAAGAATTTACATGTCTCTTCACGACCTGAGAGTAGAAATGTAGCATAATAAATAATAGAGCAACAATAGTGAATCCCTAATATATATTTATATCATCATCATCGTCATCATCATCAACAGCCGTGTCCACTGCTGAACAAAGACCTCTCCCATCTCCTTCCACGTCTTATCGGCACGCTTTTCTATCTCATCCCTCCATCTTGTGTATGTCTTTTCCTACTGCGTTTACTGTGCCATGAGCATCAATCTGTTAGTCTTATGCTCCAGGTATTGCCATCTCTTCTTGCTAGATGACCAGCCCATCAACATTTGTGTTGCCTAATTATTCGTATAATATCCTTCACTCTAGTCCTCCATCTTATCCATGCTGATCTTGTTCTATCACTTAGTGTTATCCCTAGCATTGCTCTTTCCATGACTCTCTGTGCTATTCTAAGTTGGTTCGTTCGTTTTGTTAATGTCCATGTTTCGCATCCGTAAGTCATGGCTGGTATTATGCAGCCATTGTATACTTTACGCTTTAAGCACATTGGCAAGGTGCTCTTCAATATGTCTCTATTAATACCAAATGCTTTCCAACGTATCGTTATGCGTTGTTTTATTTCGCTTTAATGGTCTTTCTCTAACTGTATTACTTGTCATAGATATATGTATTCGTCAACCTCTTATGTGTGTGTGTGTGGCTGTGGGTGTGTGTGTGTGTGTGTGTGTGTGTGTGTGTGTGTGTATGTGTGTGTGTAAGATCATAACTTATTTTCAGATTAAATATCTATTTTTATACCGTACGTCTATTTTGCATTTTTTTGTTTTTATTGAATAAAACATTCAATATTTGTTATTCAATTCAATGCATAATTTCTTTTTCAAAACTGTCATTTTTTTCCTGAAAAAAACATTTTAATAGAGTTTTTGGCTTTGACTAAACCTACGAATTAACCCCAGATATTTTCCACTGATAGTGAAGTTGTTAAAGATTCACTTTAGTTTACCTAGTCGAAAAAATAGAAAGAAAATGTTCGTCAGTAATCAAGTAATTTGTTAGTTTTCAGAAAAATCGATTTTGATGTTTTCAAAATCGATTATTTAAGGCTTTAGCAGGAGGCTCCATTTACAATGTAACTGTAATGGTAAACTGGACATTTACTTTCCGTCCGTTGTATGGAAGTGAGGATTCGATGTATCGGTTACTTCCCTTGAGATGGTTGTTATCTAGGCTCCCTTGACTTCAAAATATCTAAATTGGCAAAACTGAAAAGAAATAACCTAAATACTTCGAAGCTGTAGTTTCGTACGACGGACGGACAATTAGTTTACATGATAAGTATTGCAGGCTGTTTCACAGACCATATGTAGCAAAGTGAGCCCTTCGGATGGGCCAGCAATATAAATAACCAAATAGTAGATGGATAACAGGGGTAAAAAAAGAACATTAGTTTCTAATTAATCAATCTTAAAATAATTAAATTGAAAATGTAATGCGTATATAAAATAAATGTGCAGTGTATATAACATGCGATTGTCTGGGATGTTATTAAAATGGGGGTTTTGTTTTGTTAAAATGACAAGCAACGATGAAATCCCAGATTGAATTATGGAATGCTTGTTCAATAATAAAAAATGAATTTGCTGGCGCAAACGAAAATGATGTAATGTTTTAACGCAAAGAAAGGATTACGTGTTAAACATTTGCTTACCGATAAATAGAGGCGAAAACCCAGAGACCCAGGTACAGATGTCCAAGGGGTAGCTAGGCCTTGTCTCCGTGTCCCCGCCGCCCCCCTCCACATGGGGTACCGTCAGTCGAACTCAGTATTTCCAGAGCCACACATCTTTTTGACGTAACGTGTAGAAATATTAGAGAAAATGCAACTTACATAGTTTAAAAGAGAAACACTGTAGCAGCTATACGTCGTCTGTTTGTTTGACATTGTTTGACAACTCAAAATTCAACAATATTCTGGATGAGAACTTTAACCTACGAAGATTGTTGACATGTTATAAACAGTATATTTTATAGTATCACGTTTCTCAAAAGTACAGATTCCACGAGTGAGAAAAGTTGAAATAAATGAATTGGTTTTATAATTTCAATTGTCGTGTCTCCTCTTCATTAAAACAGCTGATCCCACAACAATTCCTTTCAGCCCAACTGATCAACCAACACCAGTCGACACGGTACGGGCTACCTCGAAAAAGCTCGACACGCTCATCGAAGGTATACCTTTGTATATTCTTCGTGGCAGGGGTGTACACCCTTGAGTATTATAACAACATTCGTTCAATGTGCTTTTCGATTCACACATCACAA
>VCCN01006721.1:1131417-1142543 GCA_006491835.1 Architeuthis dux | reverse complement strand
GCTGGGTTAGAAATGTTTTTATGTCTTGCGGGCCAAAGCAAATAAAACAAATAAAACAAAATGAAACAATGATCCTACAAGGCTATGGAAAGCACTTGTCCTTTTAATTACTTTAATGTTTTTCATCATAGGAGTAGATACCTACATATGCTTCGATGCACTGTGCAATTCATTTGCGGGGGACAAAATATCAAATCATGGTTCAAATTGTGTGTATATTAATAGACTAGCAGGAATGCTTAGCGTTAAAACATTTTAGTTATAAAACATTGATTCAATTGAGTCCACAGCAAAAATTAGACTTTTTCTCTGTTTTACGATTCTGAATTTTATTGTTCACTAACCAAATATAGATAAGAAAAACAAAGAATTTCCATATGCAACGTCACATGTTTAATGAAGCCCGTGGGAAGGATATGGCCCGCGGGTTGTAGTTAGCCGACCGCTGTTATGTCTCTTCTTTTTTCCCTGTAATAACTGCTGCATAGCTCTCATGTCTAAAGGTAAAGGTTGCGCATAGCTTTTCTAATCGTGCACATATTTCATGTAAACATAACTATTACACACGTATGTGTTGCCTTTGAACGGCTTTCGTCGATAACAGTTTGAATTATACATGAGTTTATACGGAAGTTCATTGATTGGATCAGCGATAAATAAAATGGAAATTCTTTATCAACAAATTATTCTCCAATATTTTATTATTTTTCAGATTTTCAAAATTGATCAACTCTTTGAACCATTGTGATTTAAATTTCATTCCTCTTTTGAAGTGCGGGTATCTACGGGGTAGGTCATTTTTACAATCACCTCTTTATCTTCATATATCTGGGAACACAAATGTTTATATTCTGCCCTACCACCTTGTTTAATAGCCAGGCTGATCAAAAGATGGCGGAGTAGTTCAAAGTGAAAGACAAATACATTTCTATAGTCATGAGTATATACGGAACATCGAGTTTTATGCGAGAAAGTTTATTGATTGTATCATCGAAACATAAAAATAAATAGTTTAACAGATTGTTCTCCAATATGGGTCATGCGGTCATGCATCTAGAAGCACAGAGGTTTATATTCTGCCCCACCATTTTGTTTAATACCCAGACTGATCAACATGGAAGAAAGGTTTTTTTTGTCAAACGCCAGTTCAAGTCTGGAGTTGACTCTGTTGTTCTACCATAACAACAACAGCAACTAACAATCCAGACAGAAGTAGAAGAAGAAGAAGGTATTTATTTAAGAAGAGAGGACAAACACAAATATAAGCACTGTAAGGGGCGGGCGTGGTTATTTATATACATGTAAATAAAGAACAGCAAAACCCGAATTATTAAGTAAAATAAAAAGGAAACAAGGCAATTAGCTTCAGTCAATGTCAGTCAATAATAGCTTTAATAACAGGTAACAAGACTAACCTACAACATCATAAAACAAACATCACATCAAGACAAAAATACTAACCTACTACATCATAAAACAAACATCACATCAAGACAACAAGTCTAACCTACTACATCATAAAACAAACATCACATCAAGACAACAAGTCTAACCTACTACATCATAAAACAAACATCATATCAAGACAACAAGACTAATCTACTACATCATAAAACAAACATCACATCAAGACAACAATACTAGCCTACTACATCATAAAACAAACATCACATCAAGACAACAAGTCTAACCTACTACATCATAAAACAGACATCACATCAAGACAACAAGTCTAACATACAACATCATAAAACAAACATCTGAAATAAATACACCAATCAAAATTGAGGAACTGAGATAAAAAAGAAGCAAGCGTTTCTTAAATGAATCACCCCGAAATTATCAAAATGGCCTACTGATAATATAATAAACTGGCATTCTAGGGTAAATTATGTTGGGGGTGATCACTAAAAAAGGTCTGGTTTTTCAAAAAAAACAAGCGAGCACAAATTAGTGACCAATTTAGCATAAACTTACATTGTATATTGTACCCGCTCTAAACACCTATTATTAAGGTGGGTGTAAAAAACAAAACAAACATTTTCCCTACTCATTGAGGGCAGTGTGTGTGCACAATTTCGAGTTTATTCTATGAACGTCTAGGGCTCGGCAAAGTCCGGATACATAGATAGATATATAGATAGATATACATGGCAGAATACATGAATAACCCAGCAATCAACCAGTTTTGTGGGTAGCGGTGATTACTAATTTTTATATTTCTGTCTGAAGGAGTGCAATATAATATTGTTTATATTAATGGTTTTAGATATTTCATTGCATTTTTACATATGAAAATAAAATAGGACATATTTTCTATAATTTTGAGAAGGGTCATTAATATTCAAATGGTTGTTCGGACAATTGAACTCCTTCTTGTTATTTGTGTTGTAAACACGATGTTTCGGCCGGTTCATTCTTCGGCCTTCTTCAGGTGTAAAATCCGATGTGTTAAACAGAAGTTATGTTTAAAGGGGATAGCCCTTATAGCACGGGGCCCGGGTGTTTCTGTGTCTTTGTCTTGGTGGTATTGGTGAACGCATTCAAAAGGTATGTAAACAATATCACATCAAGGTCAATTTCAAACGTACACACACACTCCGAGGTCTGCCAAATAAGGTTGTCCCTACTCATGACCTCAAACTGGTGAACACCAGTGTGTACGTCATCCCCTGTAAATGTGTTATCTATACCGGAGAAACGGGCCGCCCCCTCAAGGTCAGACTTGATGAACACAATAAAGCCATAATAAGGGGCGAAATAGAAAAATCGGCTATGGCCGACCACATCTGGAGAGAGATCGGTGACCATCTTTTTCTCTGGGAGGAATTCCAGATTATTAACAAAGAACGATGTTGGAAGCAGAGAAAAATCAAAGGGGCAACTCACATCAAAATGTCGACTAAATGCATTAGCCAAGTGTGGAATTCAACCTGGCTTCCACATCTCAACAGAGCTAAACCCGACAAGACAAAGACATAGAAACACCCGGGCCCTGTGCTATAAGGGTTACCCCCTTTACACATAACTTCTGTTCAACACATCGCACTCGGACTTGAAAGAAGGCCGAAGAATAGAGCAAATACACAACAAGAAGGAGTTTAATCTTCCGAACAACCATTTGAAACATAGGACATATTTCTTAACTTGGATCTATCAAAAGGGGGATAATATCAAATCGATTTCTAGTTAAATTACCATTTCACTATGAGTTCTAATACGGTTGCATAAATAAATAGTGTTTTATAATTCTTTATATTAAACATTAATGTTAGACTGTGAAGCAGTCTCTTGTTATTCATATTTAAAATTGTATTATTCTTTAAAAAGGCTCAAGTGATCATATCTCTTCAAATTAAAGGTAAAACGAACACATTCTTGTTGTAATTTTATTTTGTAGCTGTTCAGTTAAATTGTATAATATGATATCTCCATAATTGAATTGCGAGAGGATGTGCGTTTCAATTAAATTAAATTTAGATGATTCATTTAAAAGATTCTTGAATATAAAAGCCTGTTTTAACTTGCCATACGCCTTTATTGCCAAGTTTACATGTCTAGTCCAATTTAGTTCCTCATCAAACATAATACCAAGATTTTTGGCTTCATACACTCTTTTGCTAACGTAATTATCAATCCTGATTGGGTCCAATTGAATGTTTATTATTTCTCTAAGATTCGGACGAGACCCAATCACCATAAATCTGATTTTTCAACTTTAAGCAATTAATTTTAGAATAATTTGAAATTCTGTCAAGATCACTGTGTATGTTCAGAATAGTGTCGTCGGCTTTTTCACATTTACAAGAATAGTACAATTGGGTATCATCAGCATACATGCGATATATACCGCTCCTTATTGCATGTCTGAGGTCAGAAAGCAACACAGTAAAGATTAATGGGCCCATGACCGATACGTCTGGCACACCATTAAGCACCTCACTCCAACCAGATTCAACCTCATTAGTAGTAAACCTTTGCTGTCGACCATTAAGTAAGAGAATATCCATTCGAGTGAATATCACGGAAACCAGCAGCCTTAAGCTTTGCAAGTATCGGTCTATGGTTGGCACAATCAAAGGCTTTAGAAAAATCAATAAAAACGAGAAAAACAAGTTCTGAATTCTCTTGACATTCATATATGTCATCAGTAACATTTAAACTAACTGTAATTGTGCTGTGCGAATGTTTATATGCCGACTGTAAAGTGTCACAATAATTAGTTTCTTTTAAGTAATCAATAATTTGTTTAACTATTAACTTTTCAACTACCATAGAAATATTGACTCCACACTTATGGGTTTGTAATCAGAAGCAAAGGCGGGGTTATTATATTTAGATAATGGCTTAACCAGTGTGTTTTTGCATCTAGGAGACATTCTATGAAAATAGAAGTGTTTATAATGTTAATACAACCATAAACAGAGTGTTCAATTCCCAAAGAAATGAACTAATACCATCAACACCAAAAGAATTAGTCCTTATTGAGCGAATCACTTCTTTTATTTGATCTTCACTTACCTCAATAAATGAGAATGAAGGATATAGAGATGTTTTATAAATTTCTTCAATCTCATCAGTCACAAGATCCGCATTTATCTCATTATTGTTGTTTGTCACAAAAGTGGAATTAAGCAAATTTGGACCAATATTACTGTGATAATATTCATTGTTACATCTAGATACAACAACACTATAGTGATTTAAGGCCTGATGAAATTGTTTAGCGTTTTTAATTGTTGCATTGATTTTTTGGCCTCCCTAATTGAGTAGGATACCGCATTAGAAAGCGTTTTTTGATATTTACTCAGACTAATAATGTTAGTAGTTTGCCTCTGTGTGTAACTACGAAAGACAAATTGCAACAAGAGACGAGAAGACGTTGACTTACCCAGATCCTCAACAGACAAAGCCACAGAAAACAAAAGAGCAAGATATTAAGAATGAGATCCGAGAATAGATTCAATGACAATGAAATGAAGTTCAAATTAAGTTGGGAACTTGATGTCGAACCACTTCAGGGGAGTACAGTCTTCACTGTTCGTCTGTCCCGTCACGTAAAACAAAACCGATACATAAAATTGTTCCCTACCGTGATTTGAAATCACACCGATGTGACTGATAGTGGCTCTCTTACCGACTGAGCCAAACTGAAAATTAGTGTATATCTACTAAACTGTACGTAACAAATATGTAAAGTCTTATTTCATTCTAATAAATAAATACATTTATACTAAAACATATATTTGAAAATATATTTTAAAAATAAGTGTTTTATTTATTACATAAACAATACAGAAGTTGCAGTAATCATCTTCAGTTGGAATAGAAATAGGAATGGAGTTTGACTCTTCGGGAGCCAAGCATTCCATAGTCGTGTTCAAATCATCCGTATGCATTCATTACGTGTGTGGTGCATAATATTGGTGCTTGCCATAAAACATATAATGTACGTAGTATTTGACGATGGGTCTTTTTTGTCCGAAAATTCAGAGACTCGAAGATGTTTAATATCATATGTTTATGTTCAGATATCGGGGTGCACTGAGATTTATTATATTCTGTCCAACAATTGTGTTTAGTACCCAGGCTGATCAGTATTGCCAATCTAGATTCTTTTTTTTTCGATTTTGGGAGTCCAATGCAGCCAATCAAGGTGTGTATTTTAATTCGAAAATTTCAAATTCGGAAAATTGAAAGAAAATCTCTATATTGGCAACATTGCAGCTGATCAACATATTGCAGAGTAGTTCAAAGTGAAATAAAAAGAAATGTTCATAGCCAGTGTTCATTGACCATTCATTCATTTGTATTATCTTGGCGCTTGCAATAAAACATCAAATGTGACTTATATTTTATTTTTTAATCTGATCTTTATTTTTCATAACATTTTTTAAAATTCAACTTTTCAAACCTTTTTAGTATTATTTTAGAAAAGAAAGGTTTTGTCCTGAAATTCTGGGATTCAAAGAGTTACTGAATAGTCACTCAATAGAAACCGTTACCAATATCTTTTTGCAGCATGCCGTGTTGGGAGTGATCAATTAAAAAAATGGGTGACGATTGCATGAGTTACTTCTCTCACCTTTTTTTCAAATTTAAAAAAAAAAAGTGGACACAAACTAGGGATCAATTTAGCATACATTTACATTGTAAATTGAACCCTCCCCCCACACCTCACACTAAAATCCTATTTAGGGGTATGGATTTTAAAACCAAAGAAAACGTTTTTTTCTAGACATAATACGGAGTAAATGTTGAAATTGTCAGCCCTCTAGCTCCATTTGTGTGGCCTGTACGCGTGATAGCCAGCCAGCCGGACCAACTTGAAAACTGAAGAAACCTATGTTGACAGTTTTGGTGACAGTTTTGGTTGACGGTTTCTAATACATAAATTATAATTACGTTGTTATTCAATTGTTGAAGACATGATTTAAATGGAATTCAAATTGGAAATATACGGGGACAATTTTAACGTGAAAAATTGACTAGTTAAGCGTAATGTCTGTTTGTCTTCAAATATAAATAAATAATGCCTATGCGATTTCAAATTGATATTAGCGGAAATAGCAAGACACACGTGTGTGTGTGTGTGTATTTATGTATGTATGCATATATGTATGCATACATGCATGCATGTATGTGTGTATCCATGCATGTGTTTTGTGACAGTTTCTAATAATTGATAATTTCCTAATTTTTACTCACATCGACATTTCCGAAAGATATTGCCATCCTATACAACAAGGGGATTTAATTAATGGGACAGTAAATGCATTGGAAAAGACCAGACACAAGATGGAGGGATGAGATAGAAAGGTTTGGGTTAGCACAATCGCGGTCGTCATAGAAGGAGATCGGAACGGCCTTTGTCTAGCACTGGACATGATGGCTGATGATGATGACTCATCTGTACAGCAAAGATAGAAAACAAATCCCATTGTCTCACCCGTTTCAACGCTGCTCTAACCAGGGCCGGATTAGGTTAGTTCGGTGCCTGTAGCATATGTTATAGAGGGGTCCTATTTCTTTCAAAGTACACATAAGTATTAGAACACATATTTTCTTACATACATGGATGATTGCAGGACTCTTCTATGTTCAAATCTCTTCTGATGACGTAGTTCACAACGACGAAATGCATAAAGATTTAACTTCATGATAATAAACATGTTTGAGGCGTAATACGCTTTTCTCAATCTTTCTTTTCCACATTTTCTAATCATATCTACCATTCTGTCGGATTCCCTTACATCCACACAACAAACATACATAGTAAAGTAATTAATGTCATTCATTTGCTATACAGCCAGGTAATACGACAGATATGTCTGATATTTCAGTAATAGTATTACTTTGTGTTTTAATGTTTGTGCAACAGCTGGGACTTCAGTTTCAAAAACCTCCGTATTTATGTGACATATATGTATCACATAGTTATAAATAACTGTTTTAAAGTAATAAACCCAATTAAAGATGATAATAGGCAAAAGATGACAACACCCAGTCGTTCATACAAGTTGAAGGCAGTATAGTACTATAGTAATAGAGAAAGTGCAGGATCACTGAATCGGAATTGATTGCTTGAAAGCATTTAACGAGGGGCTCTGGAAGATTCGGGGCCCGTAGCATATGTTACTTTTTCTACATGTTATGATATCTAAAGGTTATCCTGGGGTCAGGCACCTGTTCGGAAACGTAAGTGACCCCAGTCCCCTCAGGAAATAGGTATATTCCGTCAGTGTCTAAAACAGGAAATGGGAACCGGTGATTGACACCGCGTAGGTGTTAGAGAAACTATAAAGCAGACCCGAACAGAGAGCGGGGGGCGGACAGAAATCTAGACACTCAAAGAAGAGACAGACATAAGCGTAGCCGTAAGGCCCGAGACTGCTGTCCCTGTTGGGGACAGACTGGCTGTTCTCCTTATCTCTCTCTCCCACTCTTCACTCTCCGGCCAAGATGTGTGTTGTGTAATAAAAATATGTCCAGATATTCTTCGAGTTTCCTTTATAATGAAGTCCAGGATCTTCACCCCACTATGCAACATACATAGGTAATCCGGCACTGGCTCTAAGTATCGTTAGCCGTTCAAAAGTGCGTCCGCGATTATCTTTGAAAAGGCACGGTAACGTAGTAACGCCTCTACGAGGCACACCATCTCATAGGGAGGCACAAATGATCAAAACAACGTGTGATAAGGTAGAGTGCAGATATCTAAATCAAAGGTCTGGCCCACTGATTAAGAGAGCATTATCTGCTTATTTCAGGGACCACAATAAGCAGCAGGATTCAAAGTGGCATTTCACTGTTAGTGAGGACATAATAATGCACACAGAAGTGGTAAGAAGAATGAGAGATCTAAACTATCTTTTATGGATAAATAAACATTGAATGCTAAATGTCTCATTTAGTTCTTTAGTGGTTGATTGATTCGAAATGCCAGTTAAACATTTTAGCATAAGTACTTGAGAGAGCACATTTAATCAGAAGTCTGCGTTACGAGGCACAAAGGCACTTTATCACACCCTGCAGCCCATAAGATGAGGTGGCATAGCCTTCCATTAACGCTCGCTAATAGCCAAGAGCCAAGAGAATTGGGTGATTAACGCACCCGTAAAGGTAATTGGCCAATCAACATTACTCATTAATGTATGACGTCATTTCTGTACGAGTAATCATAACGTGAACTTCTGCCATCTGACCATTTCGAGTGTGCGCTGTTGTAAGGCTTCTTATTTTGATATTGGCACAGGTCTTCCTTTGTAGATCTCTATCTCTTAATGTACTGATGGCAACCAAAATAAGGCATCATTATACAAGGGTGTTTCCTAAAGGACGCAACCCTAGGGATAAGAGGGTAGAATTTACGCACACGTAAAATGGTATGCTACAATATTAGTTACGTGGCAACACTGTAATCGGAGACAACAGTATTTAGTAGTTGAAATGATTGCATCGTGCGCTAACACATTCGAGCATCCATTCCTGTTGTGTCAGCTATGTCGAATACTAATGTAATGAAACTGTTATGTAATGAAATGGATATAAACCTGCATCCAGGTTAAAGGAAATCACATTCAACATCTAAAATAACATAAATAAAAGTTGTCAAAAAGAGGGTTGCATCATGTTTGCAACTTCCTTTATATTAGGCCGACGCAATAGTTCCAACGCCATCTTTTGCACAATATTAGGACAATCTAAGAAGTGTCTTTAAATATAATCAGCTTGAAAATGTTGACAAATGAAACTGGAATTCAGTTTTCTGTTTCGATTATACACCGTCAGAAAAGTCTTGGAGGAATAAAGTAAATTGGCAGCATGCTGTATTTGGGGTGATCAATTAAGAAATTGGAAAAAGGGGTGATCAATGAATAAGTCACTTCTCTCGCATTGTGTTGGGCAGTGAGCACTAAAAAGGTCCGAATTTACGACAAAAGAACAAGCGGACGCAAACTAGTGATCAATTTAGCATGAACTTACATTGCAAATACAAACCACTAAAAACCTATGTAGGGGGGGGGCAGGGTTAGAAAACAAAAGAAATGTTTTTTTCTAGACATAATAAGGAGTAAATGTTGAACTTGTCAGCCCTCTAGCTCTATTGGTGTGGTTTGTACGCATGATACATACATAGCCAGCGAGACCAACTTTAAAACTGAAGAAACCTATGTTGACAGTTTTGGTTTGACGGTTTCTAATTGTGTTGTGAATGTGTTTCAAAATAAACACTAATTCATTATTGCACTTTATTCTGTGCATATTAACTAGAAAACCACCTGGCCGTTTGAATGTGGTATACTTTGGTATGTATTAGTTTAGTATTTGTTAGCAAGGCGTCGATTACCCGAGAAAAGAATACAGTGGGCGAATGGAATCGCAATGTGTGTGAAGTCAATGTGTGTGGAGTCAATGTCTTCAATTTAACACACACTTACATTGTTATACACTGAGCTGAGGACTTGTTAACCCATTGACTCGCCCGAAGCCACATTTCTAAACACACTCAATCGGAAGGAAAACGGAACAAGACTGACCGCCTCCAGCCCCACACGTAATTCGCATTAAGTCGCGGCACCTTCGGGTAATTAGGCGGTTTAAATCACGCTATTCCATATCATATGATGCAATGAGTACTTTATACGTCTTGGAATGTTGTTCGAGAATTCACCAACTGTTACAGAAGCATATATTATCCAAGCCTATTTAAGAGAAAGTTTCTTTGGTCAATCGAATCACTTGAGTCAGTCACAACTTCTAACGAGAGCTAAACATACTATTTAATTAATATCCATAGATCATCGTGGAGTGCTTGCGTCCCGGTTCGGTAGGTTGTGATTTCAATTCATGGCCGAGTCATACCACAAACTTTAAAAATGGTACCCAAGGAGATTGAAAAGTGAAATCACATTGTTATATGTAAGAGTTGCTAAACTAGTAAGTTAATTTGGATCCTACCCTACTCAAAATCTATAATGACCCCTGCACTCTTTCTAAGGAAAATGATCAGAGTTGTCTGTGTCTCTTCCTGGAGAAGAAAATAAAAAGTGATAAAGATCATTTTACTTCAAGTTGTTTCATAGTCATACTCTGGATAGCTGTGCTGTAGAGAGAATGACATATGTTGTTGTGAATAACTCAATCGGAGATAAATATTTCGGTGGAAAAAGAATTCTATTTCGCGTGTGGCGTGGACAAATCCATCTGACCGTCGCTTCCTGCAGTCAAAGTGTATCTCCCTCTCTCATCCTCCCAATTAGCTACGGTCCATTTAATCGCAACCAAAACACGTTTGGCTAACGGCTGGCTAAAGCGTCTATTTTCCGAGTCCCTAAATATATCTCTGATGCGTTTCTAATTTACTCTAATTAAATGTCAATTAACTTCTACTCAGGCAGCCGGTTCGTGCCCACTCGGAGAAGCCTGTTGCTTCTTCAAATCTATTTCTCCAATTGCGTAAAAACCTATAGAAACTAAAACTAGAAAACCTCATTAGCCGACAAAACTGTTCTAATTGATTACACAGTATCACGTGACAATCTTCCGGTGTCTTTTCCCAGACCAGAATGTCATTCATCAGATTGCAACTAAGAACGTCAGTTCCCGAATCGACAATGATAACA
>VCCN01006721.1:1062668-1075148 GCA_006491835.1 Architeuthis dux | reverse complement strand
TAGGTCCTCAACTATGTGTCGTTCTTCCAGCTTTACACTGCCTCATTGGATGTGACGTTACTAGTACAATAGGAACTAAAAAGGCCGCCCTGAATTCAAACCCAGAAAGCTATCTGACCCACTTTGGAACCGCGCCATCACTGACAAACACCATTGTAGAAAATGCTGAATTGTTCCCTGTGAAAGGCTTCAAACCTAGAAGTACTGCAAGAAGCTTCACTGATTATGGAAAGGAAATCTTCTACTCTTCTAAATGTGCATCATTACAAAATCTTCCACAACCAAGTCAAGGTCTACTGCCTCATATCAAACGTGCATTTTATAATACATCTCATACATCTTAATAGGACGGTGTTTCAGCACCCTATCTCAGAAGATTTTGGATATGAACCTCATGATAACTACATCCCCTAAACATCTTGGAAACTTTTAGATGGTCTGTTGTGTGTCACTGTTCTAAGTGTACTAGAATCACATGTCTGTCTAGAGACAAATGAGTGAAGTGTACCCGAATTTACTCCTCCCATAACTATTACAGGACAAACAGTTGATATCTAGTTTATATATAAAAAAACATATAATCGGTTTTCTCAACAACTTTTCGCTTTTGTTTTTGCTGCTTTTGTCCTGAAATCGGGTCAGAATTGTATGGGAAAATCTGTTCCTTTGTCTCTGCAAAAGTTATGCGAGTGTCTAATTGTTGGTGTCCAAGTTCGGGTTTGCACTAGAGGTAATATAGGGTTGGTTCGAACCCTATCAGACATTATTTCAGACTGTTAGTAGGCAGAATCGATTAAGAAAAACAGAATTTAGGGCAAACGGTCATTATCTAGTTTATATATAAAAAAACATATAATCGGACTTCTCAATATCTTTCCCCTTTTTTTGCTGTTTTTGTCCTGAAATATAATCGATATGCGTTTGAATCTTGATAATAACTATTTTTCTGAATTCCTCGGGTCAAGGTTCTATTGGAAAATGTGTTTATGTGTCTCTGTATGTTTGTTTACTCCTAAAGTTATGCGATGTTCTATCTTCTTGATGTCCGGGTTCGAGTTCGCACTCGGGGTAATTGATCCTGCCGTGCAGAGAAAGGTCTCCATTTTCCAGCACTAACACCCCGATATTCTTTAATCTATATATATATATGTAAAAGTCAAAAACATGATAGACCGAGTAACATAATCTTGAACATGAGATGTGAGCTAAAGCCAGGTCTATCACGTGACCTTCGCCAATGCCTCAGTTATTAGATTATTCAGTTCATCTAAATTACGAGGCAGTGCTGGTACAGATACGAGGCCTTTCATGTAGCCCCAAAGGAAGAAATCACAGATCTGGATATCTTGGGGGCCAGTCGTTTATGCTTGAGTGTGTTTGGGCAGAAATGGATTATCGGCTTGACGTTTTGACCAATGGTGCACATATTGAGCCATTGTAAATACTGCCAAAAAACAATAAAGGTTTTTGTTTCCTGTGCTACAGGTTTAATGTTGCCAACATGTGTAGTTATCTAGAAATAAATGGTTTAAACGTATCAGATCTCTTTGAAACACCCTGCATATAAGGTTACCTGCACTTTTGAAGAATATATACGCATATATATATATATATATCCATATAAACGTATATGCATATCTATATATACACGTCATCTCGTATATATGTGCGTGCGTGTACGTGCAAGATTGTGTGTGTGTGTGTGTGTGTGTGTAGATGAGTTAGCAGGTGTGTTATTGTGTGCGTATGAGTATGAGTGTACGAGTATGTGTCTGTGTACAGATATATATCTCTGAATGCGTGTTTGTGCGAATCTGTGTATGTGTGTGTGCACGCGCTCTGGTGTGTGTCTGCGTTTGTGCGTGTGTGTCTGCATGTGTATGCCTGTGTGAATATGCGTATTTCTTTTTATATCGGATTTTACTCCAAATCCTCTTCATGATCTTACGAGATATATAATATGAAATTAATAGATCAATCCGTTATGAGAAGTTCATGTGAAGTTCATGAGAAGTTCTTGGGAAGTTCATTGTTATGAAAAAGTAAACACAAATTGAAGAAATCTAATATTTTAGTCATATTAAGTACGTCTGCTGATGATTTTTTTAATTCGAGGTTTTCTGGATGAGTGGGCGATAATATAGGTAAAAATATTGGGGACCACCATCCACCACCGTTATATCGCGAACCGTGTTATAGTGAACCGCGCTATAACGGGGGAAGCCTTTTCGTTATGTTATCTGGCTTGAATACTGTGTACTCACATTATATTTGGCTCGCCATAGTAAATGAGTTTGACACCCCAGCTCTAGACCAATTCATCGAGCGCCATTACCACATTCACACCCTGGTACGCTTGATTACAGACACAAATCCAATGAACACCAAATTGACCGTCAAACACAATTACTGTCCTAGATTTTTCCATTATCTTAAAGCACTAAAGACCAGAACTCTTAAAATGAAGATAGTTACCCATTAGTCAGATTAGCCAATCCTTGTATGAACTAACGGAACCAGAAATAGCTCAGTGTTCACTAAGATAAGTCTGGAACACCGATTCTGAACGTGGGGCCTACGCACCACAGGGGGTGATTAGAATATATTGGGTGGGGGCAATTTCGAATTTGGGTGTGAAGAGCAAAACGCGTTCCGTGGCTCAAAACTGAGTCGTGTTATGGTTTAACTGATTAATTAATAATTAAACAATATCATTAATTAGTAGTTTTATTATAGATTCCATAGTAATTAATGCTCAACTCATTAACTTTGTGAGGTATAAATGGATGAAGTAAGTGTGGTGCTGTTACTAAATGTCGCACAATAAAGAAATTACAAATGTTTTTGTAAGAGCTCTTTAGTTCATATATCAGTATTTTTTTAAACAAAGTATTTGCCACATGATATATAATTAAATTGTTTTTTTATAAAAAGGCGGGGACAACACATTCTCTGGGCTGTCATGGTGGAGCATGGAGCAAAAAAGGTTCAGAATCACTGGTCTAGACGCAGTTTCAGTTCCTCCTGTCGGTTATTTCATCAATTCAAAGGAGATATATACTACACTGAAAGATTAAAACAACTTAATCTAGAGACCCTTGAATACAGAAGGAAACGTGCTGACCTACTAGAGGTCTATAGAATCCGGAACAACATACATAGAGTGGATACTGACGTTCATTGCTCAAAATGCCCTGATAAGAAATGCTGACTTCATCTATCTGCAGTAAAACCAGAGGACACATCATAAACTACAAATTCAGATCTCGACTGGTGTTAGAAAAAACTTCTTTTCGGCAAGAGTATCAACTGCATGAAACAGCCTAAGTGAAAAGACGGTCACATCCGAGAATATCAATATTTTTTTTTAAATAATCTTTATTCTGATATCGGCCATACCAACTAAACTGAAGCTGGCTAAATGACGCAATTAACTGCTGTCAAAAAAGGCTACTTCAAGTATATTCAAGTACATTAAATTGTTCCAAACCAGGGAGTTGTGTTTAAAAAAGAAAGCATTTACTCATAATTACAAATTAAGCTTTGGCATGTTTTTTATCCGAGATCTACAAGGTTTCAGGTTTCTGAATGTGATATATTTGAGTTATATTCGTCTATAGTGCAAAAAAACAATTACCGTAAAACGGATGTGTGCTGAAGTAGCGGTAAACCCAGGGGGCAGTAATGAGAAAAGCACATAACTCGAGTACGGATACCGTGTTCAAAGTTCATTCGGCATCATTAATATTTCATTTTGCCCCTGTCACAAGAATGTGATATGTCATTGTAATCAATAGATTTAGTGATATCAAGGATTGTATGAACAGCTAGCTTTATTGATGTTTACCAAGCTAGAATTCAACGAATACAAGGCCGAATGGGGGTAGGAAGATTGTGTTGGGCTAATATTCTAAGAAGGAATAGCTTGCTTCCCTTGAAAATCAGCATTTGAAATACATGCTTTCAACTAGGCTTGAACACCCACAATTGGTACTGGTGGGAAATGAGTGGATACCTGAGACACCCTGCAGGCCCCTTCTATAAAATCATTCATTTAAAGCTTCAACCACATGGCCTTTATTATATTTGTGTGAATTTTAGGTACTACATAAATAGTATGTGTGTCTTTTTCATTAGTTCCCGCCACGCAAGATAATTATAGCTATTACAACATATTCTTTTTTGCTAAATAAATATACATTTAAAAAGGTTGAAAGCCCACAACTCAAAATAATCTTTGACTGACTAACCCTAACCCATTACTGACTAACCCTAACCCATTAACCCTAAGTTGTTATCTCGATATGATAATAACAGCCGAGTTGCCGATATGTCCTTAACTTTTTCATTTACATATATTTAGCAAACACATATAAGGTGAGTTGTAATCCTATTATAATTCACCAAATATTTGACCTTATGTGACAGTTTAACTCAGGAACCACACACTATATCCCTATGATATTTTCTATAGTTTTGAGAATGGTCATTAACATTCAAACATCTCTTCGGACGATTGACTTGAGGAACACAGAAAGCCATAATCAAACGTGAGATAAACGGTATATAGTGGAATTCTGAACCTCTATATCAATTGTCTCAAGTAACAAGTCTGTAGACCAGAGGATACACACTTCATATGTTGTATACAAAACACCAAATTATGTCTGAATAAAATGGTATGAAAAGAAAAATTATTTTCGCCTTTTTAAAATTAACCCGATCAAATCTTTAACAACCAGGACTTGTTCACAACGCAATCGCTCATTTCAGCCAAACAGTTCATTATGTACTAACCGTTCCGTTCAATTCATAACGGTGGAGTTAAATGATTTGCATAAATTTAAATTCTAACACTTATAATATATTTTTAAAAGACTACATATAAATACATTATCCCTAAAACTATATTAGACTACTTAAAGCAGGTTTTAGTCTTATTTTAGAGTCCCTGTACTTGAAGTGAGTGTCACTATGATGAGGTCTCAGTTTTGTTATTGTTACCAAATAGTATACTGAACCCTTGCATGATTAATGAATTATTCATATCTATACCTATAAACGCCATAGTGTGTGGCTTTGTAACGCTGGTTTGGTCCCACTAATTAACTTCATATCTAAGCGTGTAGACCAACTACAACTTTGATATGTTTCGTATATAGACCCAACATATGTCGCACTCTGTGTTTTTGATTATGTCTGCTGAGAGATAAATTTAATCTCTGTGATTAAAAATCTTCCCAAAATAAAATAGCATTTATGTAATTAGGATTTTATGAAAATCGTTCAATTAATTTTGAAAGGAATATGCCTTTCTTTTTACTAGAAATATAGTGAAAAATACATTTTCTTTTAACGTGTGTCTGTTATCTGTAAAATCACTCCAATCGTAAAGTGAGTCAATTTTCCTTACTCATAAGTGATGAAAGCCCACGTAAATTTACCTGCTTCTATAGGACAGATAATTATGGATGACCAACAAAGCGAAAACCTGCTATTATCCATAATGGATAAGTATATTCCCAGTATTATAAAACCGTTATATGACAGATACAATTCTAATATTTTTAATAATTCTTTATTACATAAACGATTCTGTCACGGCTTTTACATATGCCTTCGTATTTTATATATCGTGTGTAATAATTAATTGTTCATACTGTTCTTCTATAATGTGACAGGGACAGTCAGTGGTCGTGCATGTGTCTGTGATAAAACCGTCATATGACGGGTAATATTCTAGTTTATTTAATCTCACGACCGTCCCCATTGCTAGATACAGTGATATAACATCCTTATACAGCTTCAAAATTGACAGAATTTGGACCAACGATTCCTAATTTCCGTACATAACAATTTAATGTTCAATGTTGTTCCAATTGTTTTGGTACCCTTTAATCTTTGATCCAAATTCCGTTAATGTTGAAGCCGTATAAGGATGTGAAGATGAATTTCCTTTTTAATGAATCGGATACTTTATGCACTCATTGTTTCTAGAATGGAGCTGTGTTACTGATCTTATAAAGCTGTCATATGACGTAAATTCGAAGGTAGACAGAGAAAATTGATGGAATAGTTAGGATCGATGTTGCACTTGCTTAAAAGGAGGAAACTGACTTTAGATGAAAACCCAGCAGAGAATAGGATTTTTATTGAAGAAAAAGGTAGCACCGTTTGCAATCGGAAAAAAAGTCTTCTTTGAAAAAAATCTTTTAAAAAAAGGTAATTTCATTTTGTATTCCCCATAAAACTGGATACTCTCGGGAGTTCAGAACTTGATTTCGTAAACATTGCAATGGCAAGATGAAATTACATCCTGAACAAGCCTGGTTGCTGCAGGGTCACACTCTTACTTCTATTTCGATTGAAGATGATTACTTCAACTTTTATATTGTATATATAATAAATGAAAAATTATTAAAAACATATATATTTGTATAAATGTATTTATTCACTAGAATGTAACAACCCCTTGTCTATTTTTAACATACATTTTCGTAGATATGTAAGACTTGTTAGTTTGGCTTAAATGATAAGAGAGCCGCCTGCCAATCACTTGGTCGTGATTTCAAATCACGATACGGAAATCGTAATTTTATTTATCAGTTTGGTTTAACGTGTGGGGACAGACAATAGAGAAGGGTTTACTCCCTAAATTAGGTGAGGATTGTTCTTGTTCTTTTTGTTACGGGGGGGGTAAACTCCAGCAACCCACTTGGCCCTGAGTTTGACTATAAAAGACAATCAGAATAAACGATTGTAAAGATGAGTTCATTTCTCCCTATGAATCCACGAACCATACAACTGTTTTATTTCTAAATGAGACAGTTTTACACACACAGAGCGAAAGAAAGAAAACAATGTTAATAGGGTGATTTCCTTTCATTAATAGCCCTATTTTCGACCTTCCTTTTATAATGTAATGTTTCGTATCCCTAATTGTTATGTCAGCAAACCCTGTTGATCACCCGTAGTTGATTCAGCATACATTATACGTTGTTGACTATTACATATATGATTGGATTTTATATCCATATAATCAGTACGGCCTTGTCGGTTGGTGCCTAGAATACGCCGAATGCATCCCCTGCAAAGGGGTAGGACCCCCCCCCCCAAAAGAAAAACAGGGGCCACCTGTTTTTTCACCAAAGTCGCAAGACTCTAGTTAAAAAACAACCTTTCACCAAAGTCGCAAGACTCTAAAAAAAAGAAATAACTGTTCACCAAAGTCGCAAGACTCTAATTAAAAAACAATATATATAACCTTTCACCAAAGTCGCAAGACTCTATTTGGGGGAATTTTAAACTGATTTCGGCATTAAATGGCGCATCAAGGGTTGATATGCCGTTAAATCAATCAATCAATCATATCATCAGTAGTTATATTTCGAGAGTCATTATACTTTGGGGTGGTACAACTTAGTTCCTTGAAGTCCTATTATTCTTGTACTTTCGGATGTTTTCTGAAATTGGTGTATCTGTTTGTTAGTGATACACTGAGCTGTTATAATCGATACACTCGATTTTCTTTTATTTCGTCACTTGTTCTCGTCACTGACTTAGTTATCAATATCTGACTCGCAAATCTCGTAGGTGATCTCGTACTATCTCGTGTCCCACGTATAGCACACAATACACAATACACACCGTATTACTTCACTTTAGCACTACATTTCTGTATACTTTTGACTATATGATAATATGGTTGGAGTCGGATGCGCATCGGAGCCAAAGATCCCATTATAGCCTTCCGCAATAAGTAGCTGAAAACCCCACCCATATGGAGGATCTTCCAGCTAGTTCCTGCATAAGTATCTATAACTATTTAGCGTAGTGGGGATTAACGAAAAAGACCAATTTAATACATAGAAAATAGGCAAACAGCACAAGAGACGTTCCCATTGCTAGATATATTGAATAAAGCTGTGCTACTAAGGCGCAACTTTTTTAAGGTAGAAAGAGAACATTGATGGAATAGTTAGGATCGATGTTGCACTTGCTTAAAAAGGGAAACTCAGATTGGATGAAAGACCAGCAGAGAAAGAAGAGGTAACGAGTAGTACCGATTGCGAGCGTAAAAAAAGACTTAAAAAATAAAGTTAATTTCATTTTGTATTCCCCCAAAAAGTCGTGCCTTCCTTCAAACTGGATACTCTCGGGAGTTCAAAACTTGATTTCGTAAACATTGCAATGGAAAGATGGAATATTAATATTGAATTATGTACAACCGAAATTCAAACACCTGAGCAAGCTTTCGCTAAGAATGAACGATTGCAAAGATGAATATATTTCTTCCCTATTAATACACATGGCGTCAATAATATTGAACGGTCGCTTACAAAGTGGTTTTGAAGGATGAACTCTACAGCACCGCTTTGCATCTGATTGATACAGTTTTACACACCAACAAAGAAAGGGGGAAAACGAAGGAAAGACAGAGAATAAATAAAGGAATGAATAAAGAAACTAAATAGAATAATAAAGAAAGAAATGTAGAAGAAAGAATGAAAGAAAGAAAGAAGAGTCCTAATTAAAATAAGAAAGAAAATGAATAAAATGAGAAAAAAAGAAGAAAGTAAAACGAAAGAAAAAAGAAAATAAAGAAGAAAGAAAAAGAAAGAAAGAAAAGAAAGAAAAGAAGAAGAAAGAAAGAAAGAAAAAAAAGAAGAGTCCTAATTAAAATAAGAAAGAAAATGAATAAAATGAGAGAAAAAGAAGAAAGTAAAACGAAAGAAAAAAGATAAAAAGAAGAAAGCAAGAAAGAATATTAAAAAAAAACATTTAAAGAGGAAAAAAAGGATGTAAAAATATTAAAAAGAAGAAAAAAGATTGAGAAATATCAAATGTAATATCTTTGCACCGTAATGTTCAATCAGGATGATCAAGGGGAGAGAAGAAGGCTAACAAATGCCTTGGGGATTTCGACCATTTTGTAAAATGTTTTATATCTGCCTTTGATTTTACACTAATGAAGCTAGAAAAGGACAGATACACTGGATTACAGAATTTAGAAGAAATTCCATTTTTACGTGTTTTTATGTTACTAGGACAGGTAATAAAGCTAGAGAAAGATCATGACAGCGAAATAAAACGACACATAACGATAGGTTGGAAAGCATTCGGTATGAATAGAGACATTTTGAAGAGTACCCTGCCCATATGCTTAACATTTAAAGTATATAACAGCTGCATAATACCGGCCATGACCTACGGATGCGAAAATAACAAAACGAGCTGAAAATCAACTTAGAATAGAACATGGAAAGAGCAATGCTAGGGATCTAAGAGATAGAAAAGGATCAACATGGATTAGAGAGAGGACGAAAGTGAAGGATATTATACAAATAATTAAGCAGCACAAATTGAGATAGGCTGGCCACCTAGCAAGAAGAAGTGACAATAGAGGTGGGGAAAGACTAACCGACTGGTGCCGATGGGACAGTAAACACAGTATAAAAAGACCAGATACACGATGGAGAACTGAGATATGGCAGAGGTTAAGCACAATCTATATCGTCATGGAAGGAGATGGGAAAGGCTTTTGTCCAATTGGACCTATAACGGCTGATGATGATGATGATGTTACAGTAAGAATTTGAAACTAGTGATTTTGTGAAATCCCTGAACATCAGCAATCAGTTCAATCCTCACTGGGTGCCCAACCAATGTGGCCTTGTGTCAAACTAGGCTAAACTTAGTAAATATCAAGTATATTCTGCTTCAGTAATTACAGTGTATATACACCTTCAGTAATTACAGTGTATATACAGTAATGGGGCACCCAGTGAGGATCGGATTCATTACAGTATCAATGGTCAGCATCACAAGCTTGTTAACCATTACTACACTGATTGTGAAATTAGGGTTTTCATGAATTTACTGAAATATTCAGGGATTTCGTAAAATCCCTAATGATTTCATGGAATCACTACTTTCACAATCTTAATGTAACAAATACACAAAAACATAATCACACATAAAGTACTAATTGTAAACATGCATTCAGTGGCCGCTGTCAAGGTTGACAATGGATGAAACTCCCTTTTTTATACTCATGCCTAGGCGGTAAGTTATTATGGGAGAGAGGTTTGCCCTCTCTGTTTTGGTCAAAGTATTTGACAATGGGACAGAGCGTTAGAAGAAATATATTTATATATTTCCGAAGGGCATTGGGAGTTAAGTGAACGCAAGCAGCCCTGCCTGTAATTCGCACACGTCTTGTCGATTCTGTGTTTGGCCTACTTTTCTGGTTACGCTATATTTGTGCTACGTTTATTCTATTAGTGACAAACAGGGGTGGAAATGGAGTGTGGGTATACGGCGTATACCTCCTTCTCAATTTCAGTGTTTTTGATCTCAAAACGGCACCGAAATTGGCCATATTTATTTTTAATTACCCACAGAACCCCCAGCTGTACGGGTTCACTGATACCCGATGGAATCCTATGAGATCCCCGAGCATAAATCCTAGATACAGCCTTACAGTATATCTAGTTCCCTAAACCCATTCATCGCTGGTCATAAATGAAAAGAGATAAATGTCGTTTTGATTGTTGTGCCGTTGCTATGACTTCAGTTTCAGATATCTTCGCATGTATGCATCCTTTCTGTATCACATATATACCACACTCCCATTAATTACTGTATTCAAATAATAACTCCAATCAGTGTTAATTGTCTAAAATCGTTATTTCAGTAATAGTATTACTTTTTTGTTTTGATTTTGTGCAGTGGCTATGATTTCAGTTTCAGATACCTTTGTATGTATGCATCCTTTCTGTATCACATAGATACTACACTCCCATTAATTACAGTATTCAAATAATAATTCCAAATAGTGATAATTGACTAAAATCGTTAACCTTAAACCCCCAGTTGCTCATGAAAGTTGAAAGCAATATAGTACTATAGCAATAGAGGAACACTGACACGATATTGGTAGCTTGCCATCATTTAGAGCGGGGCACTGAAAAATGCGGTGTATATGCCACGTTTACTACATTGTTTACCCTGCACTGTGTTCAAAATCCAAAATTCACTCTACACGAATAAATAGAGTAGGTAAATAAGTAAAGTCTGTAGAAGTTAGTTCCAGTCATTTTTATCACAGACGAAGCAATAAATGGATATGAAATATGTCACGTATATAATGTCTGGATTTTAATGCTTCAAGCAAATACTAAAGTCAATATAACAGAGGCGGGGGAAATGTAATTTAGTAGATTTTGTAATCGCTACTATACGTTCTGTAATGCTTTTCCCCTCCGATAGACATTGTACGAATATAAAGCTAAAATCTCTGCGAGCAAGAATAATACACTTCCCTTTTCTCTTTACTGATAAATGTGTTCCACCGCCATATAAATCAAAACTATAAGATCCTAACATACAGTGTCGCCCATAAATGAGTACATCCCTAATTTTCTTCTAAACTAAACATAGCAGGATTTTATAATTTCTAGTGGAACATTGCACAATCGGAACAGATATTATCAGGTATTATTTATGATCAAACTCTACAGCATAGAAACTGTTGCCAAAAATATCTTTTTCGTAGGGGCGTACACATTTTTGGACGGTAACATATTCATATGTTTTCAATGCTGCAGAGTTTGGTTAAAATAATACCTAATAGTATCTGTCTTGATTATGTAATATTCCATTTGAAATTTAAAGAAATCCTGCTGTTTGGTTTAGAAGACAGTTAACTTTTTTTATTAAAAAGTGGTAGGGGTGTACTCATTTATTGGCCACACAGTAGTTATAAACATACCACTATATAAAAGAGAAGAAATGTACAAGGAAAGTTTGGTTGTTTTCCCCTCTTTGTGTATATTTGATTTTGTTGCGTGATTAGCTGTGCGAGGTGTGGTGATATGTGGTAGAAGCCGGGTATTTGTGTGATGGTGCAGGAGGTTGCGATGATGGCGGCTTCGATGATTTGGCGTGTCTTTTTGTCATAGACTTGTTTAACGATTTTGGCTTGTTTAAGGTTGAAGTAGTGGTTGGTTATGTTGTGGTTTATGAGGGCGTTGTTGCGGTTGTCAAGTATTAGGGCACGTCCATGTTCGTATATGCGTTTTTTGAGCGTTCGGGACGTTTCGCCGATGTATACTTTGGGGCAGGTATCACAAGGTATCACGAGGTATCTCGTATATACCCGCCTCGTGTGTGATGTTTCTTTTGTGTGTTCTTTTAATTAAGTTGTGTATAGTGGTCGAAGTTTTAAAGGCGATGCGCAATCCTAGGTGTTTCAATTGTTTGCCAAGCTCTGTTGTTTGTGGGTTGGTGGTGAGAATGATGTGTCTGGTTGTGTCGTTTGTATCTGCTGATGTGTTGGTGTTCTGGCATTGTGGATAACGGAGAGTGGGTAATGCAGTTTTTGAAGGTGGATTCTATATGTGTTAATCCATGTTTCAGGTGTTGTGGGTGTTCTGTGTATGAGGATGTCGAGAAAGGGAAGGGTTTTTTGGATTCGAC
>VCCN01006721.1:1044675-1058810 GCA_006491835.1 Architeuthis dux | reverse complement strand
ATATTTGTATATACATATAAGCAGAGAATCATAATTTGCAACAAAACAAATACATATATATGTGTGTGTGTGTGTCTGTGTATGTGTGTGTGTGCACGCGAGTTTGTGTGTGTGTGTGTGTGTATATATATATATAAATAGAGTCATATTTGCCACACAACGAAAATTATTTTTGTTTCTGCAAAATAATTCAAAACAAAAGATTACTCAATCCCAAATCGTTTCTTAGATCGAAACCAGAATCAACCCTCGATGAAGCAGTTAAAAACAAACAATAAAGAAACTGTTTTAGCAATACCGCGTACTATTGATCGGAGATAAAAAAAACATTTTTAGAATAGAATTGCGAAGAAGGCCCCAAAAGATGTAAATGAAAGATAAGGTTGCGCAAAATATCGGAGGTGAGAGAAAAAGTGTGTTGTGATGTTTTTTCCAGGTTTGCCGTGGGGGGAAACATATCTGTTTTCTGCACGTGTAGGCCCTTGTTTTATTTATTGGCATGTATGTGTATCTATAGAAGGATTGAACTTCAAACCATTTCTCTTTGCAGAATGTGGTTTCAGATTTTGTTTACGTTTGTCCTCATCTTGTTTGATCTTCTTTTGAACACAAAGTTTCGGCCGTTGTACCCCGCGGCCTTCTCCGGGTGAGTGTTGTAAACGTAAATATGGCACCCTTCAAAGCGTGGGCACATACTGTCCTCATTCCTCTGTTTATTTCTGGGTGGATGGCTTCCCTAGGTCATATTGTTGGTGATTCTATTTTTCTACTTGTGAAGGAGGCGGTTTGTACATTATTTAATTCAATTCATTTACTTTTTAGTTATTATCTGTAAACAATTTCATGGATATATTTGAAATCCTAGGATAGGAAGAAAAAAGAAAACCCATGTTTATGTGGAGTTCGAGAAGTTTCTTCACATGTTCTTACCTACTATAAGCCTCAATAGTTCACTACTTCCAAGCTGTTAATAGTGTACATAAATGCTTACGTCTTATCAATTTCATCTGGGGTTTATTAAAAAGTGTTTAAGTGGAAGAGTTGAATAGTCTATTGTTACGGACAGAAAAACAGAACATGTCACTTCTTAATAGAGATAGATTATTCAAGACTTAGATGAAAGCCACTGACGAAAATAATCTCTGAATCTGATGGAAATAAATAGATTCTTACGTCTTATCAATTCATCTGCAGTGTTATAAAAAAAGTGACTGAACTCATTTAAGTGGAAGAGTCCTTTGATTCAAATGTTGGGTAGGAGATATTTTTTTATTCGCAAAACTGTCACCTCTGAGTTGAAGAGTGCATTGTTACGGACAGAAAAAGGACCACTTCATAATAAAGATAGATTATTTAAGACTTAGAAATAATCTCCGAATCTGATGGAAACTACATCCGCAATGTACAAAACCATCTTGCAAATCACTGTTGGATAACAGGCTCCATAACTCAGTACCGAATGTTCGATCACCTGTACCGTGTTTTCACGACTGTGTCTTGGGAGATAGCCTGACAGAAACCATCCCACCCAGGCTTCAATCTTACTCTTTATGCTTAGCAGAGAGACATTGAGTACCATTTTTAGTATTTGGTAAGATTTGGACATGGATTGAACCCATGACCTACCGAACCGGAGCTCTACCACTTGGCCACGCTGATCAGTAACAGGCTTACTAGCAACAATTTTAAGTACAGATTTCCACCAAAAAGAAAGTAGAACGTACGTATAAAAACCGAAATGGCGCAAAGCGAAGCAGAATTTCCATTCATTTATATGGGAACTTTCTTTGAGCATTCCAAGACCCCCAAAATGGTGATGATCGTATATTAGCCGTCTGAGATTTTAGTGGTGGGAATTACAGGTAATTGGGTTGTAGGAGAGACAGGGCTATTGCTGTGTTGCACCCTGACTGATTCTAAACTGCCGCTTTTGAAAAATCACGACCGGCCTTAGACCACTCTGGTTGGTTGAACGCATTTTCTTTTGTTCTGACTTCGTCGGCTATTGTCTAGCCCCGGTAATATGATATGACCTTTTTATCAGGTACGCCCCAAAACGTGTGAACGCACGAACACACACAACCAGAGTGTATTTCATTACACCAGGCACTCTATACATGGAAGATTGGCATAACATAATCTTATTACCCACATTTCCTCCCATTTCGCTATGAGTCGTACTAAACTTAGCTTAGAAAGTATCAACAGACAAATAAGCGGTGAGGGGTCTACCATGAGGCTGAGGATTTGCATTTTGTATGATGGCTTTCTCCACTTGAAAGATTGACGCAATACAAAATCCGTGACTTAATTCTCAACATTTTGCCTTGTACCAGACAAGGCTAAACTTAGAATATTTCAATAGACAGCGTAACAGACGTAATTTCCGTTTCTGTTTGAATGGAACGCAGAGTTGTCATTTGGTACTTTTCAAGACGAAAATTAGGAAAAGTTGGTACTGAACAAAACTATTTGGTTCCGAAAATAAAGATTTGGAACTGAAGGAAAATGTACAAAATCTAACCATGCCTTACTCATGAATGAGGTGATACGAGAGTTCATATAGATGAACAGTAGATAAAAAAATGTGTATTGTTATCCATTTAGTGCAAGATTAGTCGGATGATGGATTTCAAGTTATTTGATTATTTTGGTACTGAAGCTACTTAAATTGGTCCCGAAATCATACAAATGTGGTCTTGTGCCTCAAAAGACATATGGCAACCCTGATGGAGAGTGCTTCCTTTCCTAAGCTCATTGGTGAATAGGAAAGGTTAATTATTAAATAAATATATGTATGTATCATTGTTCTCCGCATATAACGGTGTTTCCAAATCTTTTTTGGACTAACATCTTCTTTTAGAGCATATATTTGATCGGAACATTCCCAGTGAAGTCGGTCCATAAAAACATTAAAAGTTAAATTCCAATATTTTTTGAATTTAAGCACTTATTTTATAACCAAAATTATAAATGTACAAAAGTATCTAAAAGTATTTGATTAATTAAATGTATATGATGGATGGGCCTGATTTGATGAAATTTTTCCACATCCGGCATAATATTAGTATCCTTTAATTGCCTTGTCTTCCATCCCCCCTACCGCTCCCTTGTCCTCCAGTGCCCCCTTTGAGACGTCAAGCGCCGCCAAAAGTGCTGTACCGCCCACTTGGGAATCACTGATGTATAACCGCGTTGAGGTTGCCGCGGGGTTAGATACACACGGGAAACTGTTAGTTAGACTCACCTCCGGCTTGCCCGGCCTATGAAGCTTCGTTCTGCTTACGGCATCTGGTGTTCCCCAATGGTCACCCATTTAGTTACTGACCAGGCTCGACTTTGCTTAACTTCGGTGTGTCCAACGTGATTAGCCTCGGGAGGAAGTCCCTTAATCTTAGTGCTTGTGCTGATTGCTTAGCGGAGAGGCATTGAGTACCTTTTCTAAAGTCTTTGGTATGATTAGGCAGTGGATTGAACACGGCTTTGATATGACTCAGCGTTGGATTTAACCACTGCCTATAGGATATGACTACGGGTTGAATTTAACAACTGCCTATAGGATATGACTCAGCGTTGGATTTGACCACTGCCTATAGGATATGACTAAGCGTTGGATTTAACCACTGTTAAATCCAACGCTGAGTCATATCCTATAGGAAGTGGTTAAATCCAACGCTTAGTCATATCCTATAGGCAGTGGTTAAATCCAACGCTTAGACACATCCTATAGGAAGTGGTTAAATCCAACGCTTAGTCATATCCTATAGGAAGTGGTTAAATCCAACGCTTAGACATATCAAAGCTGTGGTTCACTCCACTGCCTGATCATACTCGAACTCGAAACCGCAGGCGAGCGCTCTACCACTACGCCACGGTGATCGTTGACCTTAAGTAAATAAGCAAATAACTAAGTGAAATATGAAGTAACTGTCACGGAGTTTTATTATAGGCAGTTTCATTTTCACTATGATACCCACCGTTTCATTTTAATAGCTTTACCATGCCTTTACCCCTTTATTTCAACCTCTCAGTGCAACAATTTATTTCCCCCCATCAACCGTCAAAAGTTTCATACTATCTACCCCCAGACTTTACACCTACTCTTTCCCTGCCTCTCACTCTTGAAAGTACGTCTTGCGGCTCAAACTTTTGTTTCTGTGTGATATTTTGATATTAATAGCGCTTCTCTCAATTTGCCAGTCAACTGAGCTAATGGCTTTTGTTAAACAGTTTCAAAGATAGGAGCGCCGTTTTATTGTGGTTATACCAACGCGAGTGGCTATTAAACTGAAACCCCGACGTCATGAATTTGATAATTCCCACGAATTAATATGCATCAAACATTTGGCTGACATGACGCGGGGAAGTTGGTGATTTGAGTGGTGGGATGGTGGGAGTAAAGAAGTTCATATCTGGGTGAGGGTAGATGCGGAGATGTCTCGATAAACGCACCTATTTTGTCTGAAACTCATAAAGTATTGTTAGCATTCTATGAATTATTCAGCTTAGAATCCTCATCATTGTAATGTTGATGACTACGTTTCGGCCGGTACGGTCTCCGATATTCCAAGAGTTCTCTGAAGTTAGTGGAGGAAGTATTGACATTATTCTATAATATTTCAGATTAGAATCCTAATTTCAAGATCTCATATAACTATTGATCTGATTCTTTTTGTTCTTGTTTTTTTTTGTGACCACAACATTTAGCCGATCAATTCTTTGGTCTTCCTAGGATGTACGATTCTTATATAAAAATAGATAGACACATGGAGACATTTATGCTGATATTTACTAAGGTTAGCTTAATTCGGTACAAGGTAAAACACGAATGAACTAGGATCTTGGCACAAATTGGAAATGCATTTAACTATCTCAACCAGGATATTTACTAGCTTAGTAAGGCAGACGACTAAATGAGCGGAATCAAGAAAGAAGATTGTGTTTCGCCAATATTCCAAACAGGAAGCGGCTGTTGCTAAGAAAATGAGCATTCAACATCCAGGTTTGTGTCTGGTCTCGAACGCCAACCTCTGGCACCGACAGGGAAATACGTAACCATCTCAAACACCATCTTCACCAAGCTTAATTGAGTAAGGTAGACGGCAAAATGGGAGGAATGTGGTTTGAAGACCGTGTTACGCCAATGTTTTAAGTGGCTGCCGAAGAAACTAGCATTCAAAAACCTGTTTGTTTTTTAAAATTTGGGTTCGAATAGCGGTCTCTGGCATCAGATGTCATACACGCTGTGGTGTAGTGTTGTAGAAGCGCATGGAAACGGTGTTCCTTTACTTCTGGGGGGAGCGGAAACGGCGTTCCCTAACCATTTATATACTACTGAAATTCTCTATTTGAACGATTCATAAGAAAATGTAGCCAGTATATGTCCCAAATCGTATCCCGTATGGCCTCAAAACGTCTCAGAAATTGGTTAAATTTCAAAGGTTTTAAAGCCCCCCCCCATTGAAAACAGGTAGCCCTGTGTTCCCTCGCCGTTTTTATTTTTAGAACTACATCACTGCATATATACGTAACTATCGCAAAATCGAAACAGACAAATGGAACTCTTTATGCTCATGTAAGTGTGAGAAAGACACATTTCGTAAAGGAACCATTTTCATTATTCCATGCTTTTCGTCTTACCACTCTGACCTTTACTCGAAAAACGAATAACAACATTTACAAGAATGGTTGTTTTGATGGAGGCACCTGTATTAATTAAATTCTTTTTCGGTCCATGAAATTCTTTCAAAGGCTCCATATTTCTTTCTTTATTCAGTCTTGCAAAACATATAAACAAATAAGTGACGCATTCAACCATAAGTAAAAGTAAAAGAGGAAGCGAATGTGTTTATCTCTTTTGCATATTCTACTGACTTGAAGTTAATTCAGTGAACTACAGTTGTTATTTAAATCACTCGAGACTGTGTTGTAATCTGATTATTCAACTGCTTTTTAGAGTTTTCCTCTAAGTCGTTTATAATTCAACTTGTCTAGGCAATGTGATTATAAGACGTGTATCGATCGATGTAATTTTCTTTCCCTTAGTAGAACAACAGTGTTCAATGTATTAGGTTGTCCAGAAAGTAATGTCGTTATTCTAACATAGATATTTATATTAGAAACTACAGACAGTACAGTTTAGGACAAGTCGGGTGTTAATATCATTTTATGGAGTGGTCACCTAGCAAGACGAAATGACAATAGATGGGGGGAAAGACTAACCGACTGGTGCCCATGCGGACAATAAACGCACTAGAAAAAGACCAGATACAAGATGGAGGGACGAGATAGAAAAGTTTGCCAGTAAGACGTGGCAAAGGTTAGCACACTCTAGGTCGTCATGGAAGGAGATGAGAAAGGGCTTTGTCCAGCAGTGGACATATAGCGGCTGATGATGATGAGAGTATGACAACAGTGTTCAGTGTAGAGTTAAATGCTACGAAGGCAATAATCAAAGTAGTGAGAAGAAATACATGTATCAATTTTGTTAAATCATTCATTTCTTATCGCTCGCCTGTAAGCCAGTCAGAGGGTTCAGTGGGTAGGGGAAGGGTGGGTATTTGGCTTGCGTTATTGAGAGTAGTGTAGATATCGGTCTCCTCCTTAGAAGGATTAGCGGGATCGTCACAGGAGGCTCTCTACATGATGATCAGCTGCTTACAGCACCTGGTATTCCAAGGCGATCACTCATCTGGGTACTGACCAGGCTCGACGTTGCTTAACGATGATCTTACGAGAACTGGTGTGTTCAACGCGATTTGGCCGTAATTAATTACTAGTAGGGATACCCGTAAAAAATGACGGGGCATTTATGTATGAATCGGAGCCAAAGGTGATTTTATTAGGTCTTTGTTGTTTTACTAATTCAAGTATCTTAATTTTAAGTTCCTTGAAAGTCTCAACTCAACGCCATGAATTTCTTCTTCACTGTGTCGGCTACATCAAAGGAAGTCAAAAGGACATTGTTGCATTGCATTGGTCGTGTACTTCTTTGATATGGGAACGGCATGTCTCATTTTTCAACCCATTAATTCTATTATTCGTTGTACAATCTATTTCATTTGGACCAGTCCATTATGAGTTGTAGGATCTCTGCTAGCAGACACTACAGACAACTTAAACAAAACGAAAATACTCATTTGCATATTTGGCTTTTATATGTATAGATTTATATAAGTTGAAATTATGTTTTGCTGTTTAGAAAAATAAATGAAAACTTCTATTGATTATCTATCATCGTGAATATTTCAATTAATACCTTCACTGCCACACGACGCAATAAAACAACTACATAACAATAATAACATCCTGAGTAGTCATAACGAAGATGTCTGGGTACATAATCTCCAATTATAGGTATTTACTAAACCCAGCATAGTTTGGCTCAAGGCCAGGAGTGTGAATTGAACTCATTATACAGTAGTAAAGATCTGCTAGACTGGCTTTCTATTATGACATTGTGAGCCACCTTATTGGTATTTACTAAACTAATGTACGTTTGGCAGCAGTCCATGAATGTGAGATACTTAGTGAGGATTGAACTCACTACACACTATAGGAAAGGTATGCTATGCTCTCTATCACTACATGGCAAAGTACCTCATATGATCGAACTTGCTACGCAGTAATAATGATCTGCTAGATCATCTCTCTAACTTTTACGACATGTCAAGGCATTTTGTAGGTATTTACTAAGCTAACGTTAGTCTGGCAGAAGGCAACAATTCCGGGGCACGCAGTGTGGATCGGACTCACTACAGACTAGTAAAGTTCTGCTAGAGCAGTATTCTAACAATTACCCCATGGCAAGGCATCACCATTTCTACTCCATTAACATTTCTAACTTGTTCAATGTATGCTAGCACAGTGGCCCCAAACCCATCGGGCTGAGGACCGGTTCCGGGCAACTAAGAGTGTGCTACGGGTCGCGAGGATTTGGCGATATTCCTTTGTAAAAACCATTTCCGTGGACCTTAATATTAAACTCGTTAGATAAGTGACTTATAGTTGACTTATCACGGTCGTGATTATTAAGAATATCGTCAATAATAAACCTGCTGGGGTTGGGGACCCCTATGCTAGCATAATAACAAATATTAATTAAATCATTTATTAAAACAGTTGGAGATTTTAGCAAAGATATCGAAGGAGAATTCAATACAGGAAAGCGTTCAGCATTAGTGATGCACAATCAAATAGAAGCCACACAACATCAAATAGAATTTAATGGCCACAGATCAAATCAATTAGTGAATTACTCGCAAATGACCGTTCTAAATATGGTGACCATTATTGAGCTTTTACAAGTATTTCTTTCATCTTAATTCCAGTTGCTTAAGCCATTAACTACGATAGGTAGCGAAGAGAAATAGTTAATCACCGCTACTCACAACACTGGTGTATTGCTTGGTTTAGGTTGTTCATATGCTCTGACATTCTATATATCTATCTATTTATACACACTTCAACTAGCCCTAACTGTTCATAGTAGAAACTTGATATGTTGCTCACGCATTCCCCTCAATCAGTATGTAAAATGTTGTTTTTCTTTAACAAAAAACCCACTTAAATAGTTCTTTAGCGAGGGGTTCGATATGCCATGTAAGTTTATGCTAAATTGGTCACTTGCTTGTGCCCCCTTGATTTTTGACAATTCAGAATTCTTTTAGAGATCACAGCCCAACAAAAGGCGAGAGGAGTAACTTATTTATCGATCACCCCTGTTTCCCACTTTTCAATTGATCACTTCCAACACAGCATATATGGATGGCGGTGATTCATAATATATAATATAACATAATATAATATAATATAATATAATGCTAGTTATTACTATTACTGTAATGACTGAAATGTTAGTCATTCGCAGTTAATGGGTTAATTTACGCAAGTAGTATTATTAGGAACAATATTGTGTTTTTATTAGTTGAAGCATTTTCACATGTACACTAGTAATATTAGTAGTTATATCATATTGGATTTTATTAGATAAAGCAAGGTCAGTCATTATTAATTTCTGACAAGTATTTTTTGTCCCCGGCTTTCTGGGGTGGCGGGTACTATCTTTCGCTATGGATGTCTGTACGGCGGCGGCAGCGGTGGCAGCGGCAGCGGCAGCGGCAGCGGCGGCGTCGTTGTGTCATTTTCTCAATTGGATAACTTCGTCATTCATTAATATATTTCAATGAAAATTGTATCTGAGTTTGCGGAGAGATTCTACCTGGGGGATGTTGAATTATGGCCGATCCGATTGTTTATTTAAACTTTATAAGAAACGTGATTATTATATTGACAAATACCCATGGAATTGAAAACTGGTGAGTTATAGTCGATCCAATTGTATGTTTACATTAAACTATAATTCAACAAATGTCTGTCCGTCCGTCATCGCAAAACTAAAATAACGGCCAGACTATGACCACCACATTGTCTGTGGTTATTAATGGGACCCCGAGCAGGATTTAACGAGTTAGTTCCTCTCCAGAAAAGTTTTGGGTGGAGGTTCAGTTTGCAATGGAAGGTTATGCTATATTGATCCCTTAGTTTGTGTCCAGTAGCAACCATGCTTACCTAATAATTTACTGTCTTACAATAATTCACCAAATTTCAAAGTGCCGGTTGGTGATCAGTTAGCAGCAAGGAAAGTGTACTTAACGACTCGAGTTCAAACTCTGATTGACTCTGAGGCTAGCGCTAATGCCCTTTGGAAAGTTATGAATCTGTCACTCAGCTATCATTATCAGCAGCATCAGCAGCCGTTATAAGTCCTCTGCTGGACAAAGGCCTTATCCCATGGGCACCAATCGGTTACTCTTTTTTCCCATCTATTATCATCTCTCCTTGCTAGGTTGCCAGCCCATCTGCATTTTTGCTGCCTAATTAGTTGTATAATATCCTTCACTCTCGTCCTCTCTCTGATCCATGTTGATCCTTTTCTATCTCTTAGAGTTATCCCTAACATTGCTCTCTCCATGGCTCGCTGTGCTATTCTGAGTTGGTTTTCAGCTCGTTTGGTTAATTTCCATGTTTTGCATAGGTTATGGCTGGTATTATGCCGCGGTTGTATGCTTTACGCTTTAGGCACATTGGTAAGGTGCTCTTCAGAATGTCTCTATTCATACTGAATGCCTTCCAACCTATCGTTATGCGTCGTTTTATTTCGCAGTCATGGTCTCTCTCTAGTTTTATTACCTGTCCTAGGTAGATGTATTCATAAACCTCTTCTAAAATCTCATCTTCTATCTGTATGACCTTTCTGGGGACTTTATCGTTGAATATTACTTTTGTCTTTGTTCTGTTCATCTTTAAGCCTACTTTTTTACTTTCCCTATTTAGATCGGTTAGATGCTTCCGACGTCATAGAGATGTCATCGGCAAATCTAAAAAGTTATTTAAGTATTTATGTTTATTCCCATTCCCTCCCAATCAGTTTTCCGAAATATGCTTTCAAGGCTCGCTGTAAATAGTTTAGGTGTTAGTGTATCGCCTTGTCCTACTGCCTTTGCTATATTTTTCTTATTTGTATCTTTATGTAGTCTAATTATTGCAGTGCCATGTTCGTCTATGTTTTGGATAATATGTATGTAATTCTCGTTAACGCCTTGTTCACGCATTGCGTTGTAGACTGCCGTGTGTTCTACCGAGTCAAATGCTTCCTCATAATATACAAAGGCCAAACAGAGTGGTTTGTTGTATTCTAGGGACGTTTCGATTAATTGATGTATTGTATGTAGGTGATCTATTGTTGAGTAACCGCTTCTGAAGTCTGCCTGCTCGCGTGGTTGATTTCCGTCTTGGGTGCCTGTTAATTTGTGATTACTTTTGTGAATAGTTTATATATGTTAGGTAATAATGTGATAGGGCGGTAGTTAACAAGGTCGTGCTTGTCTCCTTTCTTGTGGAGTAGGATTACTATTCCTAGACAGAAGGTTTTGGGAACTTTTCTCTATTTTAAGCATTTGCGCAAGGTCTCTCCTGCATCTTCTAGAAGGTCTGTCGTTATGCCATCCTCGCCTGGGGCTTTACCGAGTTTCATATTTCATAATGTGAACACTACTTTGTCTACTGTTATGTCTGGGATATCACTAGTGTCTATAGGATTATTAGTTTGTGGTATTTGTATTCTGGAGGCGTACACATTTGCATAGTATTCTTCTGTTACTTTTGTCAGTTTGTCCCTATTTTTGATAATTTTGTCGTGTTTATCCTTTAGTGCAGTCATCTGTTGTTTTCCATCAGCGGATCGTGCATGTTTTAAACCCTTCCCCTTTCTGATAGCCTCTACCATCCTTTCCATGTTTTTCTTTCTTTTTTCTTTTCTAGTTCTTTTATTGATTAAGTTGTTAAGTTCTGCTTTCTTGTTTTCGTCCTCTTTAAATTCGATCTCCATATTTATTCTCTGTTTGATTAGTTTTAATGTTGCTTTAGAGTATTTCCCTGTGTTATTGTTTACATGTGTATCGCCTTCCATCTCTGCTGCTTCCTTAATTATATTTGTCAGGCTATTACTCTTTTCCTCTATGTCACTGTCGCCATTCCACAGAGCTTGAAATCGGTTCTCTATCGCTACTCTGAAGTTGCTAATGTCCTCTATCGCTATCTTATTTGGGAATCTTTTCTTAAGAATCATTTTATCAGTTTTAAAGTTAAATTTAGTTCTGCACACTACCATTCTATGATAACGTCCTATGTCTACTTTGTTTATAACGGTAACGTCTTTAATGTTATGTATCTTGTCAGTTAGTATGAAGTCGATTTCGTTTTTTGTTGTGCCATTTGGGCTTTTCCAATCTGTAAGCCGTATCACTCTGAGAATTCTTACTAGCATGCCACCTCTCTTATTTCTCTGGCCTATTCAGTATTTTCCTACACTAGATTCTCCAGCTTCTCCTTGACCTACCTTAGCATTAAAGTATCCCGTGAGTAGTGTGTAGTTAGTCTTCTCTCTGTCCATTATAAACCTGGATTACCTTCAGTTTGTATTTTTTGCTTAATCTAACTGTTATCCAGGCTATTCTGTCTGATATACTGTCAAATCTTATAACGTTGCCTGCGATGTTATTATTGACTAAGAATCCTACGCCACTGAATTTGTATCCTCTCTCCCTTTATAATAGAATAGATGGTTACTTCCCCTTTCGTGTGGGTTTCACTTATACCTCTGATGTGCCAGTCGATGTTTTCCGAATCCATTTGCTATGCCACGAACCTTGTAAGTGTAGATTTTCATGTTGTTTAATTTGTTTAATGTCCAAGAGTTTGTCTTGCTTGAACAGTGTCTGCTCGCATTCGAGGGCACATTCCCCGCAGGCACACGAAGCAATGCGGTTGGACCTTTGTTTGGCGATGATCCAACAGGAACGCTATATTTGTCTGGTTGTGCTGTCATATTGGATTTGGGAAGGTGGCTAATTTAGCTCACCCGTTGCCAGTATTTCTGGTGAGCATTTAGGTTGGTGCTACCTTATTCGGTATATTCGGTGGGCCCCTATGTATCTACAGGGGGTCTCTAATGTCCACGCCGTCTATCCATGGGGCTTTCCCCATCGGCCACCTGGGGACGTGCAGGGTAGCAGAGAGATCCTGCCCCCTCCAGATTTGTGTTGGTTGGTTGGTTCGTCAATTGTCGCGACAGATAGGAGAGTATGAATCTGTAATTCCAGCTGTCTTTATATAGAGGGGGTCGAAGGGAAGTAGGTAGTTACTTGGTTTCTACTTTTTATTTATTTCCTTCAACTATAGGATTAAATTATTATTTTGTTCTTTTAAAAAATGCGACATGGAATCGTTTTTAAGCAAGTACAACAGAGTTTTACATGTAATTTCTAGAACGATTAAATTGGATTATATTTGTTAGTAGACAGAGGAATTAAGGAATCTTTTAGGACTTACAGATAGCATTTGTTCTCTCTTCTCTGACGGCTTCAAGCCGATATAGAAATCGTCTGTCTCGTTCGTCAATTGTCGCGATTGATAGGAGAGTATGAATCTGTAATTCCAACTGTCTTTATATATATAGGGGTCGAGGGGGGTCGGTAGTTACTTGGTTTACACTTTTTATTTGTTTCCTTCAACTATAGGGTTAAATTATTCTCAGCTATATATGTTAGTATTTTTTACAGTGATTTACTACACCCGTACATTTAAATTTATGCTAAATTGGTTCCTTCGTTTGTGTCAAGCTGTGTTAATGCTTACCAAAAAATATATTATCTTCTTACTATAATTCAGCAAATGTCCGCCCGTCCGTCTGTTCGTGATCACAAAACTCAAAAACGGCAAGGGCTATGGCCACCAAACTTTCTGTGGTTATTTATGGGACCACGGATCGGGTTCCAAGCGAGTTAGTCTTTTTAATGTTCCCTTAACTTGTATATTAGTTGTATATAAGCAAACGAACAAAATATCTCTCGTTTGTGATTTCTTCTGTTTTTTCTAAATAATTTAAAACAACGAAATACACACGCTAATAATCAATTCATGTGGTTCCTCCCAGGGTGTGCTGATGTTGGGAAAACCACAGCAGTTAATGTTTTGAAGGAGTAAGACGCTATATAATAATATCAAGATCATTCAAAACTAAAAATTGTCAAATTTGCATTTATCGGAAAACAGGTAATGGGTTATACCATCAATACCTTATTTAAAATTCTATTCGGTACAAAGAAAAAGCGGGAACCACTCATAGGTTGTAAGTTGGCTGCTTTGCATGAAACGCTGGATGAATTGAAATGGCAGACGATGACAAAAAGAATATTCGTGAACAGATTATTGCAAGAGACAGTGATATTATGAATAACGCTAGTTACATAACTTCAAAAGATCACAGAACGCAGGAGATAAATCATCAGTGTTTTTTAAAAGCTCCTTATCCAAATGGAACTACTTCAGAAGCTGATATAGAAAGTATCAAAGCCATTCTTGCAAAAGCGACATTGTTTGGGTTGATCCTCAAGATAAAAGAGTTGGTAAAGTCTGGCGTAATCTTATTCTTTTCTCTACACAGACGATTGTCCCAGACATTGGTTACCAGGACTGAGACATTCTATCCGATGTTCCAAGCATCATTTTACTTGAAAACAATTTCCCTTGAGACCTTCCAAATCCTGAACGGTGAATAGAACTCAAGGCGCAAC
>VCCN01006721.1:824298-835282 GCA_006491835.1 Architeuthis dux | reverse complement strand
ATATATATATATATGTGAGGGGGGGTTCTCACTGTAAAACAAAAATAAATAAGATACTACTATACTTTAAAGGGCTCCTAGAGCCGGACCTGTGGAAGAGAAGGCGCATCTTAGAACGAGGAAAATTGATGTACCCATCCATGTTTGTATCTCAGCATTTGTTCGCTTGTCATCACACGATCGAAATCGAAAGAAACTCAAACCACTGCAAAGGAAAGACTCCGAGCAAAAACAAAAGATAAGAAACAATGTCTCTTGGTTCTATCATTCCACCACTTATGGCTCAGTTAAAAGCATTTGAATCCCTCGTTGTTATACCACTGAATGATTCGAGGAGATGTTTTCTTTCCCTCTCTTCTCTTTCTTCTTCACCTCCTTATATTGCACCTTTCTCATATTCATTCCCGTGATCATTTCCCCCCTTTATATCTTTCCATACTTCATATGCTATAGCACCTGATATACCAAGTTGGTCACCCATCTAGGTACTGAGCAGGCTCGACGTTGCGTAATTTCGGTGACCGTGTACCCAACGTGATTTGGCCGTAACTACGATACAAAGGAAACAAAAAACCACTGCAAAGAAAAGAAAACAAACAAAGACCCAAAACCAAAAGAAAACAAACAATGTCTCTTGTTCCTCTAGTTCCAACACTTATGGCTCAGTTAAAAGCCTATAATGACTCCCTCGTTGTTTTACCACTCAATGATTTAATGACACTTGTAACCTTTTTTTCTCTCCCTTTCATTGCACTATAAGGGGCGGGGCGGAGTAGCCCGGCGCCTTCGTGACACTGATCACGAGGATTTGGGCATTTTCTTTTCGTCCCTGCCCACACGTATATATGTGGGATCCTACAATAAACCTGTGTCGTATTTGCGCCCGTTGGGAGGCGAATAAATCTCTTTCCTATTTCCTCTAATATAGTCTCGTTTCTTTTATCTTCCTTATTATTTCCTCTTTGAGAGCGAAAAGATGCTTTTAGTGCGTAGTGAATGTCAACCACGACCAGTGTTTGAACTCCTAATACTCCCTCTTTATCCCTTCCTCTACATCATCTCAATCCACCCATACTTATTCTTCTACTTTTTTCTTTTTCTTCTTTTTTTCTTTTTCTTCTTTTTCTTCTTCTTCTTCTGTTTCTTCTTTTTCTTTTTCTTCTTTTTTACACATATGTTTAGAGAGAACAGATTGGTGCATGCCTTTCCCAAGGGCATTAGTGCGAAGTGAGTGTTAACCACGACCAGTGTTTGAACTCCTAGTATCCTCTTTAATCCTTTCTCTACATCATCTCAATCCACCCATACTTCTTCTTCTTCTTCTTCTTCTTCTTCTTCTTCTTCTTCTTCTTCTTCTTCTTCTTCTTCTTCTTCTTCTTCTTCTTCTTCTCTAGGATTGTTTCCTTCATTATTAGAAACCGTCAACTAAAACTGTCAACATAGGTTTCTTCAGTTTTTGAGTGGGTCTGACTTGCTGGCTGACTGACTGTCTATATATGTGTCACGCGTACAGGCCGCACAAATGGAACTAGAGGGCTACAACTTTGAACATTTACCCCTTTTATTTTTGTTTTTTGAAAATCACCCCCCCCCTCACATAGGTTTTTAGTGGAGGTTCAATTGACAATGTAAGTTTATGCTAAATCGGTCCCTTAGTTTGTGTCCAGCAGCGTTCACTCTTCTGGACATCTTTATGATCACCGCCCAGAAAAAAGAATGTTTTTCATTGATCACACCTAACACAAAAAGACGTTGGTCGTGTGACGGTTTCTATTGAGTGACTTATCTTCTTTCTCCCGCTACTCCTCTTGCTCAACCCAATCCGTCTTTTTCTTATCATCTCTTTCTTCTTTTCTGTCTTTCTTTTCTCTCCGCATCTCTTTTTATATCGTCATTGTTCTATTCTTCTGCTTTGTTTCTCCCTTTCATTGTCTCCAACTCTGTCCTTTTCCTCCCCTTCCTTAATAATATTGTCTGCTTCTGTTTCTTTTCTTTCTTTTCCTCCTTCTCTTCCCCTCCTCTTCTTATAACGCTTCTTTCTTTTACCCCCACCCCATGTGTCGTCTTGTATGATTACCTCTGCCGACGATATCTCTTACCCCGTTTCTTTCCGTCTTTCCGTCCTTTTCACCGTCTACACCAGGGGTGTCAAACATGCGGCCCGCGGGCAACAAGTGGCCCGCCACCCTCTTACAAGCCAGCGATACATTTGCTGCTTCAGTCATATCTTATGTTTTACAAAGCATTATTTTAAAAAAAAGAAAAATTGATATAAATTCAAAAGAATAAAAAATAGAAAGATTAATATGAGTATTTTAAAAGATTTGGTATAAATTAAATAAAAACATTAATAATTAAATAATACATTAATATTCTTATGATATGAATAACATATTTTTTCTAGATTAAAAATAAACATTTATACATCTTTTAACATTTAAAAAAATAAAAAGGCGTGTTTCACAGACCAACAAAAGGCGAGAAAAGTAACTTATTCATTGATAACCCCTTTATCCAACTTTGTAATTGATCACCCCCAACACAGGATATATGGGTGGCGGTGATTCATAATTTCCCTTGGAACACGTCTTTTCTATCTTTTACTTTTCCTCTTCACATTTTCACTCCTTTTTCACACATCCTACTATACCTTTCCCTAAGCAAATATAAAAGTAAGGCAAGCAAATTAATGAATTCGACAAGCGGAAAGCAAATTTAAAAATACGGCCTGCAAATTAAAAATTACGGAATGCAAATTGAAAAATATGAGGGTTCATGCCTTAAAATTATGGACGTTATCTTTTGCTGGGGCCTAACGAAAAACACCCATTGATTTTGCAACTGTAGCAGTAACTGCATATATGTGATTACTCATATTCATAGATCAAGTGTACTTGCCTTTTTAATTTGCTTGTCGTATTTTTTAATTTGCAGGTCGTATTTTTTAATTTGTTTGCCGTATTTTCTAATTTGCAGATCGTAATTTCTAATTTGCAGGCCATAATTTTTAATTTGCAGGCCGTATTTTCTAATTTACATGCCGTATGCTTTAACTTGCTTGGCGTATTTTTTCATTTGCTTGCCTTACAAGGTCGTGCAAAGGTATAGTATGGCCCTACTATACCTTTGTTTCTGCCTCGGTATACAATGGATCGACACTGATGTGACTCTCGGGGGCGCAGGCCTGGACGAAACACCCTGGGATTCACCCCTTCTCGGCCTCGTTGTCCAAAGGAAAGCGGAGAGCGATATGTTTGGCATCAGCTTGGATGCAGGAGCTGCCAGAAGGGCGTCAACGTTGGCATCCGACCGTCTTAAGGGAGCTCAACTCGCTGGTTTGCAATTCTCCTAGACTGGTTGCCTTCCCAATGTTAGAGAACAAGTCTGTCCTGCTACTTTACCCATACGTTGAGTGAGAAAAGATGGATGCATGACTTTCCCAAGGGCATTAGTTCGAAGTGAATGTCAACCACAACCATTCCTCTACATCATCTCAATCCACCCATGCTTTTTCTTTCCCTTCTTCTTCTTCTTCTTCTTCTTCTTCTTCTTCTTCTTCTTCTTCTTCTTCTTCTTCCAGCTCTCCTCTATGTGTTGTACCGTTTGAAAATTCAAGGCAAATCTCATTTGTTTAATGTTTCTGTCTCATCTCCCTGTTTAACTTCCTCCTCTACTTCTCTTTTTTTCCTTTTCTTTTCCCTTACTTGTCATGACTTCCTCCTCGTTTTCGCTTCTCTCCTACTGCTTCCATGTTTTTTCTTCCTTCACTTTTATTCGACTTCTCTTTTATCTTTTAACTTTTTTTTCCTTTGTCTTTTCTCTGCTTCTGGTTTATTCTTTTCTCCGACCTCCATCTTATATTTAATTTCCATTTTTCTTCATTTTACTTACCGTTTATTGCTCTTTTTTCTCAATGTTTTACCTTTCTTCCCTCCCTTCCTTTTTCTTTTTTACTTTCTCTTTCTTTTTCTTTCTTTCTTACCTCTTTTTCTTCCTCTCCTACCTTCTTTCTTCCCTTCTGTCCCTCTTTCTTTCTTACGTCTCATTTCTCTTTTTCTTTTTTCCATATCTTCCTTTCTTCTTCTTCTTTCTTCCCCCTTTTCCTTTCTTCTTCTCTCTTTCTTTCTTTCTTTCTTTTCTGTCTTTCTTTCTCTCTCTCTTTCTTTCTTTCTCTCTCTTTCTTACTCTTTGTTACTCTTTCTGCCTGAAACACATTCTCTAGATGTGCCACCTGGCCATAGTCCGTGTAACAAAATACAATCCACCCGAGCACGGCGTAAAAGAAGTGGGGGTGGCAATATCGCTCCAGCACGCTTTAAGTGCTTAAAACGTAGCAAATGCTCTCAGCAAGAGAAACGGGCCGGCTCGCTGTTGGTCCATAGTGGGTCATTAACCAAGGCCGGCCCTAACCATAAACAAAAACGTTGGCCGTGAGGGTAGTAAAGTGGATGAAAGGACGAACGAACAACAAAAGAAAAGAAGAGAAAAGAAAGTACAGAAATCGTTTCGGTGGCGATGGCGATGGCGATGGCGATGGCGATGGCGATGGCGGTGGCGGTGGCGGTGGCGATGGCGGTGGTAAGCGCGGTGGTGAGGGCAGCGGCGAGGGCGGTGGTCAGTTTTCTTCAATCTCCGCCATGATGGAACAGAAAGTTCTGTCGAGTGATTTAGTCGCCATTGCATTCTCATTTTCCCGCCTTTTTATCTCTACTTTCACTTTCGTTTTTCTGCTCCTCAGCCTCGTTCTAGTGGGATATGGCTGCGTAGGGACACCACATCGTGTTCGAGGGGGAATGGCTGCGTGGGGAAACCACATCATGTTCGAGGAGGATATGGCTGCGTGGGGACGCCACATCATGTTCGAGTGGGATATGGCTGCGTGGGGATACCTTATCGCGTTCCGAACTGAAGCTACTTGTCAAGCAAGAAGGAAATAAGCACTTTCTCTACAAGAGACCTGAAGATCTAACTGAGTTAACGTCGTCTAATTCAATGGTAACTTTTAAAACCCTTTCAAGCTGCTACAAACTCCATCACCGACTTTCCAATGACACGCTTTTACAGACGAACTTCAGTAAAGTCTCCCTCGATACGAAATAGAGTAGCAAATGATTTTAAAGTAGTTTGGTAATGAGCTGTTTGGAAACATTGTTAAAAGTTTGTTTATTACATACGAGATCTATCCGGAAAGTATCCGGCTATTTTGAATATCTCGAGAACAGGTTGCATACTGTTGATGTAATTCGGAAACCGATCAGTGAGGACTGTGCCTGCGTGAATGGATACTCTCATTCGGGGTTGCTCAGTCGGTTGTGGAATGCCATTGAGTGAGCTTGCATACTGAGAGACCGTCTAATTCACAATGATAGGGGCTGGGTCTTTGGGCCAAACATTGCATAACCCAGATCTGGCAGCCCCCTACAATCTATATTTAGCACTCTTCAAGATATTTCAGACCGTGGACGAGATTAAGGAAAACGCGACGAGGCAGCTGATGGCGATCCCGTAAAGTTTGTGAGGTCCCAAAGTGAGTACTTTGAAAGATGGCTTAGGTAGGTTATTTGTTCGTTAATACTAAATAGCTGGATTCTTTATATATTTCTTGGTAATCTTGTGAGTCACCACACGGGTCACGAAAGGTACTTTTCACAAAAGTCCGTATTATATTCGTTTTGCGTGCGCTTTTTAAATTCATTGAACATTTGGGCCACGCCTCGGGTATATAAATCTCAGCAAAAAACTGAACAAGAAATGACGTTGGTGCCTTTATCAGATTATCAGTCATGCATCATTCGTAAAATAATTGGAAAAATGTTTAACAAGAGGGTACGTGGGGAAGGGGGGAAATAAAGTTAGGTAGTGTAATAAGAGGGTAGGAAGGGAGAGTGGCGTATGGCTGCAACTGATAATATATGTCTGACAGACACGGCTCTTATTTATCTATGATTTTTCTCTGTACACACAATACGTATTATTATTTCTTTATTTTCTTTCCGTCTGTAAATAACCTGTCATTGTTTTATCAGATTCAATACGTGACTACCAAATCAAAATGAAACGTGTGCAGAAAACTTCGTTCTATTTTATTTTATTTTTTCAATAGTGAATTAGAATGTGATTATTCCTTTTAAGTGAAAAAAAGTTCAAAAAGTTATTGTTATTTGGAAAACACAGCGAAGGTCAGACGTATTCGTGCCTATTGGAATTAGCCACTATTTTGTTTTTCATTGTGTTGAAAGAAATGTGCATAGCAACAATACAGAAGACGAAACAAAGTTTCAACTTTGATACCGAATTGGTAGTTGTTGTCTAGCAAGCTAATTCTGTAGACAGTTATTATTGAAGTGAGTTCTATCCAAACTGAGTGCCCCAAACATAGGGTATAGTACTAAGCCAAGATTAGTAAATACCTATATGAAATATGAAAGAACTTGTACACTAAATACTTTTAGCAGCATTAAAGTTTATGTTAGTTAGACATTATACTTATTATTATTGTGTCAAACTCCAGGACAAAGTGAGAGTTGACTTTACTTTCCTATGTAACAAGAACAAGGACAAGAACAATCCTCACCAGAAATAGGGGTGCAAACCGATATATGTAAAATCCCCATTCTCCTGCCGTGATTTGAACTCATGACCTAGATATATATCTCTTTGTGTGTTACCACCTGCGCTGAACTGACAAGTCTTACATACATCCAAGATTTATAGTAGAATTACGCAGGAAATAGAAGTAGGGTCAAAGTTTGACTCTGGAGCAGCTAGGCTTGTTATTATAGCTGTTCCTGGAAGTGTTCAAGTGTTGGTGACGGTGGTATATAACCCACGATTCAGTACCATATCGGAGAGTGTACAGCATAGCAACTTTGTAGACATTTTACCTCTGTCATGTACGCTTTAATATGTCTTTTTAGCTAGTTTGCCACATTCACTTATGGTGTGGTTTACAGTCTTTCTGTTTCTTCCCACAAATATCAATTGCTGTTTTTCTGCGGTTTGTTTCATTTTGTGGCATTTGTTCTGGAATGTAATAAGAGATTCCGTTTCTCTTTTGATATGTTCTCTGCGTAACCGTGTACATGACTTTTCGATTGTGAAAGTTTCTATCCGCCTTTTAAATTCTTCGTGGAGAGTTTTCTTTTTTCATTATTGTCATGAATACTTAACCATACATAATGGCTTTATTCAACGTGAAATAAGACATACAAAGGTTACGCAGTGTTAGTGCTTTTATCCGTAGGGTGGACATCCTGGATTATCCCATAAAAATGGGGAGACAGATTAGTAAAGTTCAACTAAAGCAAGCCAGTCCTGTTGGCTGTTGTTAGTGGGTTCGATCCTCATTGGATCTCCTGGCCCTGTCGGCTAGGGCCTAGAATTCCTTGACTGTATCCCCTGCAGAGGGGTAAGACCCCCCTCCCCCGAACAGGGGCCCGGCCCTGTCGGCTAGGAACTAGAATGCGCCATAGCATCTCCTGCAGAGGGGTAAGACTCCCCCCAAACATGGGCCACCTGTTATTTCACCAAAGTTGCAAGACTATTAAAAATAAAGATAACTTTTCACCAAAGTTGCAAAACTATATTAAAAATAAAAATGACCTTTCACCAAAGTCGCAAGACTCTATTAGAAAAACAAACTAATATTAACTTTTCACCAAAGACGCAAGTCTCTATTAAAAAAACCTCCAACTTTCGGTGTTTTTAACTGATTTCGGCATTAAATGACCCATCAAGGTTTGATAAGCCGCTAAACAAACCAATCCATCAATTCATCATTGGATCTCCCTGTATAAGTATTAAGTAATATATAGTAAAATAATATATATACAACAATAAATAATCATGAATAAACGTCATCAAAATCCAATCTTTTATCATCATTCTTGGTTCTCTGTCCGTAACCATAGTCTCTTCCATTTTAAGATAACAGGTTTGATGATAGAAATATCTCCTACCCACCATTTTAAACAATGGACTCTTCCAATGAACCGAATTCTTTCAGTTTTTTCAGTTTCTTTTCTAAAAGTATGTTCTAATGGAATTCAAATAAGGGTAGTTCTAGCTTTTCGAAAGTTTGATTTACGCCACTTTTACGCGTTCAGCTGTTGCTTTGCAATGAACCATTATAGAAGCAGCGCATAACCTCTTCGTATATCTTCTACACTCCAACCACCACGACCTCCGATGATTCAGCCCGTCATATCAGTCTAACCATTTTTGGTGGTCTGGGGACGCTCAAAACAGTTTCCCATTTAAATAAATGGCAATTGCTTCTTCGCTGTACGCCATTTCGGCTTACGTTTATAGGCCGCCTATACTTTCGGATAGCGGGTGAAACCTTTATATCCGTGAATTTCTTTTCACGCGGATTAACTAGTCATCACATAAATTACAACCATTTTCTGAACAATGAATGAAGAATATTCCGTCTTCTTATAGGAAGAGGTGGGTGGACGATGTGAGGCTGGTCGAAATATAGTCCGTTGGAATGGGTTTCGTCAAAGTTCCAAGGTAAAATACAAGGGTTTGCCAGACTTGGTGTCTGCAAAGGGTATCGTGTTTCGAGTCAAGTATCGTATTTCATATTCCGAAAAGCCGGTTATCCAAAAGCACTGGCGGACAAGATAACTTTGTTTCTCGGAATAAAAACCCGGATGTTCTAAAGATGTGTGACAAGTGGTTTCACTTGTTGACCGGAGTGTGTGACTGCAAAAATACATATGTGCCCGTTACGTATATTTTCTGTCTGTGATATTTATCAAGGGGGATAACTATTAAATGCTAATTATAGAGTAATCTCCTTTATTTATTTTGTTTATTTATTTATTTATTTTTTTTGCAAATCCATAAAGATTTGGATTAATTCTGGTTGAACAAGTACAGCACTTAATGTTTTTGATATTTTTTAGTACAGTGTAATTGCAAAATTATTTAGGTGCTCATTCTGTGACGCCATGGGTAAACTAGTCTAAAATATTGAATACCACTGACATTTTAATAAGTAAAATAATAAGTGTATGAAGCCTTTTTTTTTACTTACATTTACATCGACAATTGAAAATTCAGTTCGGCTCGTTAAAATTGATGAATTTAAATTTGGATTGGAATATGATTGCCATTGAAGTTTGTAATAATAAAGAAAATATAGAAAAACGTGATTGCCTTTCGCATTTAAGTTTCATATCATTCAAATTAAGGAGTCACGAGAAGGTTGTGAAAATTGTTCATCAATTTATTTCAAGGAAACGAAATGAGTTTCTAGATAAATGCACAAAAAGTGCAACGTCGTTGTTATTTATGTGAGTTTAATTAAAATTAGACAAGGAAAGATAGATAGATAGATAGATAGATAGATAGATAGATAGATAGATATGAGGAGATTGAGATAGATAGATAGATAGATAGATAGATAGATAGATATGAACAGATTAAGATCAATAGATAACACATTAATCGCTTAAGAATATTGTGTAGAGCTAAGGATTGCTATTCGTAGACCTTCGGTATAAAGGACTTTTAAAAATTCATGAATAAAAAGTTATTTTTTTTAAAGCTTTTCAAAGATATAAATAAAGACAAATCACTGAATATGATGAAGAGAAATGTTCCTCTTATTTCCTGGCTCCAGCAAATATTTACTTGACTAAGCCAACATTAGTATAAGGCCTGATATTCTTAGCACTCGGTGAGGAACGAGCTCTTCAATAGTGGTTTGTGTAACTAACAATGTAACCATTTCTCTACAACACGTAGTCGTCTTCTTGTTGATTTAATAAGCTTTGCTTAGTCTGGTACAAAGGCACAAGTCGATTTCAGCACCTGGTGATGGTAAGTGGTCACCCATCTACGTACTGTTCAGGTTCGTACGTTTTGGTGATTGGACAAGAACTGGTGACATCGGACAACTCTGATTCTAGAACAGGAGTGAAGCCCCTGAAGCAGACTGATTCCACTCCTTCAAATAGGTCGAGTCAGGGATTTCCACCTTGCTGCTGGTATCATGTAACCCAGTACAACCTGTGGCACGTTACTGGGAAAGGAGTTGGGCACTACCAAGTAACTCGCGTTGCCTTGAGAAATACCGTGAAGGGGAAATGCTCAGCATAGCACCTCGTCGATCTATTTAGGTTATGGATGGAACTGAAACTGAAACAGGGAGTTTAACTAAATACGACACAAGGCAATGAAAGTGGGAGAATTGTGTTGTCGTAATCTTCTAAGTGAGTAGGGAATGCCTACCTTGAAATTCCGCACACAAAATCCTGGTTTTTAGACGAAGACCGACCTCTGGCACTTGGAGAAAATACGCTACTATTTCAACTAAGTAGCAAGCCACGGACACATGGAGTTGAAAGTGTTACAAATATTCATTAGGATTTATCACAAAAAAGCAGAATTTATCATTTGGTTTTAGGATATTTACATTAAAATATACTCAGAAAATATCTCAAATAAACACTTGTAAATCTTAAAGCTAATTCGACTCTTGTTAAAGAAAAAATGTAAAATGAATGTCTTCTAATTTTAATAATTGAATTATTTACTGCATCGCATCTGAGACTGAAGAAAATCTACTGGTTTGTTTAATATTTAATGTGTGTTATCTTTATGCGACGACCACAAGTGAGCTTCATAAATCGAAAACGAACCGATAGTTTATTAAATCCTCTGACCTCCCACCGCATCAAATATTGTCCAGGATGATTTATTCATGAATTAGATTTCAAGCAGAGATCTATTATCCTAATAAAAATGAATTCGAACAGGCACACGGATTTTATCAAACGAAAAATCTATCTACATGATGAACAGTGTGACTTTGTTTCTGTGTGTTTCTCTGTCCGTAGCAATAGGCTATTCCGTTTCCAACGATTTTGCTGATAAAATATGTTTTACCCACCATTTGAAACAATGGAGTCTTCCATTTAAACGAGTTATTTCAGTTTTTAATAAAACCTCAGATAAAGTTAATAAGACGATA
>VCCN01006721.1:806181-818176 GCA_006491835.1 Architeuthis dux | reverse complement strand
CTGCAACATTGACGTGCCGTTGGACTCATTGCTTCGAAGCTGAGTCGGTGTTTTTCCCCTCCCACTTGAAAACTACAATTTTATTCTTGTTTTATTTTGTTTTATTTTTTGTAACTTTGTAAGTACTTTCTTAATATCACGCGATTTCTCTTGCTTTTTTTTAATGTATTTATGGGTTTGAAAGTTTCGCCTTTTTGAAGATCCTAATTTCTTACTTGTTCAAATTTCTCTTTTCATTTTTTGGGTTGGAAACACATAAACAACTGCTTTTACTTTCCTTACCGCCCCTTGTTACTGAAGGAAAAGTATCAAAAGTTCTTTCACAATTCATTCATTTCTTGTCGCTTAGTGACAGGCCAATCAGAGGGGTCGGGGCAGAGAGGGGGAAGGCTTTGCTTGCGTTATTGGGTGTAGTGTAGAGATCGGTCTCCTCTTACGAAGATTAACGGGATTGCCATGTGACACTCTATATATGCCTCCCAAGCTACTTACAGCACCTGGTATACCCAATTGGTCACTCATATAGGTAACGACCAGGCTTGACGTTGCTTAACTTCGTATGATCGTATGAGAACTGATGTGCCCAACGCGATTTGTTCGTAACAGTTTCTCACAAGAAAAGCAGCAAATCTAAAGTCAAGAGAGTCGATTGAGAATCTCAATTAATTAATGTTTGTCGTTAATAACACGGATTTATTTTAAAAAACTAGCAGAAGTACCCGACCTTGTCCGGGTTTATAAATATCTAAAATAAATACAATCACATGAATTCACTATGTACTTTGTATCAATTGTTTTAAAAAGATTTTGACAATCTTCTGTTTTTCAGGATATGGTTATTCTATCAGAATTATTGCTTCCATGCAATTGAGAAAATAGTTTTACTTTACCTTTAAAAAAATTCACAATTCGCAATGAAGTTTTCAAGTGTTTGTGTATGCGGTGGGATGCGATGTGGAGTTAGATTATTAGCCTTTACCGGTTTCGATGTGTGTTTTCAAAAGGCACTTGCAGATGTCTGCTTTTGCTGGGGAAATGTATACTGCTTTTGTTGGTCATTATACTGTAATTTGATATCTATGTTTCGGTCGATTTGTTTGCTTGGTTGGTTACAGCTAGGCCTTGGTTCACTTGTAGTGTTGCGCTATGCCTTGGTTCACTTGTAGAGTATATATATATATATATATATATATATATATATATATATATATCGTGATACATAGATAGCCAGTCAGCCAGACCAACTTGAAAACTGAAGAAACTAATGTTGACAGTTTTGGTGATAGTTTTACTTGACGGTTTCTAATATCGTTCTCATTGTCCGATTTCAGCTGGTAAGTAAGGTCAAATCGCGTTGGTCAGACCGGTTTTCGTATGATCAACGAAGGTAAGTAACGTCGAGCTTGGTAATCGGTGGCCGTCTTGGATTACCAGGATTACCGTAAGCAACCGGGGTTCAATCACTGGCCGAGTCATACCAAAGACATTTTTTTAAATGTACCCAATGCCTCTCTGCTATGGAGTAGGATTAAAGTAAGTGATTGTCGAACCGTTATGACTTTGGGGATTTCCACTCAGTCGGAGGCCTTCTTGAAGTCAACAAATTCTATAGCGAGTGGCATTTTGTATTCTGCTGCTTTGTCTTTGAGTTGATTCACCGAATGGAGATTGTCAATAGTCGAGTAACTGTTCCTGTTGTTAGTTTTCATCTAGCGTATTGGTGATTCTGTTGGTGATCACTTTGGTAAAACTTATGTATATGCAGTTTAGTAGTCTGATAGAGGCAATCATACAACAAGGGGTTGACCATATCTACCGACTCAGCAGTTCAGGCTACATAAAGACTTGGATCCCTTTCAGCTCGAAAAGGGTGTGTGACAAGGCAGCACCAGCTCACCCAAACTCTTCACAGCTTGCCTCAAAATGATCTTCCGAAAATTAGACTGAACAAATAAAGGAATCAGAATTGATGGCGAATACCTAAGTAACCTAAGATCTGCTAATGACATTGTCCTCTTTGTCGAGAATCTACATGAACCCCCACATAATGTTAGAATGAACTGAATGAAGAAAGCAAGGAAGTAGGTCTTCATATGAACTTCAGTAAAACCAATGCCATGTGCAACACATATGTTGAGGACAAAGTCACAACGATCAAAATCAAAAACGCAGAGCTAAAGGAAGTAGACCACTACATTTACCTGGTACAACGAATCTACATGAAATCCACAAAATAAGAAGAAATCAAACGAAGAATCACCCTAGGTTGGCAGGCTTTCGAAGAACAAAAAGTTTCCATTAGTTTTGAAAGGAAGGGTCTAAAACCAATGAGTCCTCCTAATAGTCATCTGTGGAGCTGAAACATGAAACCTAACAAAAACATTGGCTCTCAAACTAAAGACCATGCAACGTTCCCAAGAGAGGATCAGGCTTAACATCACATGGAGACAGCACAGTATATTAGAGAAAGAAACGTCAGATATCATAGAATCAATTAGGAAACTCAAATGGCAATGGACAGGCCATGTTGCAAGAATTCCAGACAACACACATGGACCCCCAGAGATCATATGCGGAATTGCGGCCGGAAGAAAATAGGATGGCGTGGCGAATTGGACAGGCTCAAAAGATATTGGCGCCGCGATTCTCAAGATAGAGAGATCTGACGAATCATTAGGAAGGTCTATGTCCAACGATGGACGTTAAAGGGATGATGATGATGATGATGATAATGATGATGATGATGATGATGATGATGATGATGACGACGACGACGACGACGATGATGACGATGATGACGATGATGACGATGATGACGATGATGATGATGACGATGATGACGATGATGATGATGACGACGATGATGACGATGATGACGATGGTGGTGGTTGTCGAACCAGGGATAGGAGTCGCGCCCACCCCTATCCGAAAGTATTGTAGCGAAAACAAAGAGGGGCCTTAGGGTCACCTCCGATTACGGTCGACCAGTCTTTTTCATTTCGGCTTTCTCTAATGTTTTTTTCCTCCCTACTACAACTAAAGTGGAAGATTGAAATACAGTCGATGAACCTAGCAAGCCGGAAGTGAATTATAGTAAAAAGAATTGCTCAAGTAAAATAAAGGAGAATAAAAAACGGACGGACGGAATAACATGACCACAATCTCCACCCACCGATGATACCTCGGGTACAAATGGAAGATATATAAAAAGATTCTACCACCATTAAGTAAGCAGCGAGGATCGGATAATGAAGGGTGACCTCCTTAGGAGAATTCAACTTGCCTCGTCCATATTTTTTCTCCCATAACTTAGTCTTCGTTGTCATCCTGTCGATGCGATACTTCGATGTTAATAACAACTTGGCTTGACATCTGCCATTGTAGAATCACTGATATGTGTTTTGTATTCCTACACGGTACTGTGGTCGTGATGAATGACAACCGGTAGCGGTAATTGGGTTGGAATAATTTGCACTTACGCAGCTGAGAGTTCGAAAAGAAGTGTCCAACATGGCAGCTATAATTCAGTTTTCGGATAATTTGCACATGCGCATGGCACCATCATTATTGTTTCCAACAACTTCAGTCCAGGACTAAAACGAAACAAAAGCAGGCGATAACTTTTTCAGAGAATTCACGATTGAAAGATGAACGAAGGATCATTTAGTAATTTCGAAGTTTTTTTTTTCTTTCTTTTGTTTTGATTTGATTTTTGATTTTTTTGTAGAAGTGAAAAATTAACACTAAACGTAATGAATGAATGAAAGAAGAAATGAGAAAAGAGTTTTAAAAAAATCGAACTGGTCAGTGACAGCCTCCCGAGTTCATTTTTCTAGATTAACTCACACTTTGTTTTTATCTTTGTCGTATTCGTGTTCTTAGTATTTTTGCTAGCAAACAAAAAATAGGTTTCCGCCCGATATAACTTTTGAGAGAATTTACGATTGAAAGATGGATGAAGGATCATTCAGTTTTCTTTTTGTTTTGTTTTCATTCTCCATTTTGTTTTTCCAAAATGAATGAAAAAAACAAATGAGGAAACAAAGAAAGAATTGAACTGGTCAGTGACAGCCCCGAGTTCATTTCTCTAGATTAACTGGCACTTCTTTCTTCCTATTTTTATTTTTTTGCCAATAAACAATGAAAAATACGTTTCCGTCCGACACATTTTAAATCATGTTGTAATATCGTTAATTTCCTTTACTTTTTCTTTGGAATTCACGAGAAGGTAATATTTTTCTTTTTGGATTTCATTCTATTTTTAATTTTATTTTACTCTTGACTCATTTAATTTTAAATCTTTAATTGGTTCAGGAAGGGGAGAGAACGTAAAGGTTTCACCCTCTTTTTGAAAGTTCACTTTACGCCACTTATTCGCTTTTACGAAAAAAGTAAAAGCGAAAATAGCGTTCGGCGTTTATTTTGCAGCGAGCCGTTATAGAAGCAGCGCGCACCTTTTTTCCATGTATCTCCTCCACCCCAGTCTTCTGTACCTCCTACAACTTCAACCTTCGACGACTCAGCCTAATATGTCATCATTACCATTTTGGGGATTTGGGAACGCTCAAAAGATTTTCCCGTATAAATTAATTGTTTATTCGCTTTACACCATTTCGGCTTACGAAAGTTTTTTATAGGAACATTCTACTTTCGGATAGCGGGGGAGTCCTATATTTTAATTTCCTTATTATTTTCAACTTCCATTTTTCAATATTTGTACCACACTTTAATTTTGTCAACTTATGATTATGATTAACATCATTATGGCAATTTGTACAAGGGTAAATGTGCGTAAATAAGAGTAGAAAGATTGTGTTGCGTCAATCTTTTAAGTAAGGAGGACCTACCTAAAGAATCAGCATTGGCAAGCTTGGCTTTTACTTTGGTTTGATCACTAACCTCTGGTACTCGTAGGAAGTACGCAACCGCCCCACCCACCTATAAATAGGTTCAAACAGATTCTAAATCGTAGACATATATTTCGTGTTGGTAATGCACATTTTATAAGTACACGAATGTACTAACAGAAATGATGATTAAAGTATTGTATTGTGTCAATCTTCCAATCTTCTCCAGTTGCCGTATTCGATATACGGGGTCTGTATATTTTTTGGATTTTTGGATATCTCAAGAACCGGTTGCGCGGCGTAGATGTAACTTGACAACCAATCAGTTTATTCAGTTGGCAGTGAGACGCCATTGAATGAACGTGTGTACTGTGTGACCGTCACGTTCACAATGACCAAGCAAATCATTCTTCAGTTGTTTTGGGTTTTTTTCAAAACAGCGCATCAACCAGGTCTTTCAGTCCCTTATAATCCGGTTGCAAAAGCAATTCCGCTGGAATTGGATGTTAAAAGCAATCTTTTTTTAATTTTCTTAATCAGAAAAGGTTTTTCTTCAATTTTTCTTTGAAAGGTATAATTTTCAAGATGACGTCAAATTAGCCTAGCCCAAAACAATATCAACATAAGGTTTCTCAACGGTTTCTTGTAGTATCAGGTGTGCTTAATAATATACTACAAGTCTAATACAGTCTGACCACTGTAAAGGTATAATTTCCAAGATAGTCGTTAAATTAGTCGGCTCCACTCATGAAAAACACACCGTACGATGGATTTTGATCCTAAAAATGATATTCAGGAGCTTTAGGGTAGGCTTAATCAGAAAAGATTAGCGATTGGAAAGGTATAATTTCAAGATAAAATACCCATTATTCGTTCATTATTCATCCGAGACAAGTTTTTCTTTTCCCGACGGCCTTTTGTAGTACCGAGTGTGTTTAATAGCATATCAAAAGCTTTCCACAGTCAGACGACTGCAAAGGTATAATTTCCAAATGCCGTCAAAGATGATCGTCGTGTTAGACAGCTGATTTTATTTTAAAAAAACACCGTATGCTGAATATGGATGTTAAAAGCGATACTTTTCTTTAAAACATTATTTACGCTGGGTTTGAACGTTAAAAGAGAATAAATAATCATTCCTACATTGAATGAGCCCGACTGGATACGAGAAATTAGTCTTAAACAATAGCTGCTCGTACAAAATGATAATTTTCTACATGGTTTGATATGGGCTCAAAGGAATGTAGGGCACCGTGGTCAACTATGTTAATCTATATGTATCCTATTTATTAACTAATAATAACATAATGATTGGGAAGCAATGCATTTTGAATTGTGAAAACTGAATTTGATTCGAAACGAAAGAGTTATGAATGTCTTTTGATTCAAAGATGTATGCGAAAGGTTGTAAGTTTGAGCCTATTTTGTTAAGTATTTTGTTAAGTTATAGGAAGGCTTTCATGGAAGGGCCGGCAAATATTAATTCAAATCGGTACTGTTGTCATTTACGTAGTCTACTTCATTACCATCGAAATAATTCTGATATCCCTGGTTGCTGCAGTCTTCATAAAAACATGCAGGTGTACATTTCAGATCGTTTTTCGGCATGAACAATGTCCTGTAGCACAGTTAGACTTTAATCAATTCCAATATCTCATCTGGAATAGGCCTTTTCAAACATATCACTGTACATAGCTATCATTTTCTGAGACCCAGCCATTGTATTGAGAGGCGATATTCCAAGAATGGCATACATAGTTTGCTCTAGATATGTGGGGAATGAACGTTGCCTGTGTTGGGGGAAACATTTCACCTTCCTTTGCGAAAAAGATCCCATCGTAATCTTTCTAAATTCTCAATATCTTGGCAGGACGGGGCTTCAAGAGAATGACCAAGTCCAGTAAGCATTGTAACAAGCGAATCATCATCTTTCGATGCTAAGAAACTCCGTACCAAATTATATTTCGATATTCTTGAGAACTTTGAATTTTTAGTTGTCGAACAATGTCAAACAAACAAGGTATAGCTGCTACTGTGTTTCTCTTTTAAACTCTGTAAATCGCATATATCTCATATCTTTACACTTCACGTCAAAAGGCTGTGCAGCTCTAGAAGCACTGAGTTCGACTGACTGTGCCCCCCGTAGAGGGGGCGGGGGCGGACACTAGTCCTAGCCTTGGACAGCTAGTCCTGGTCTTTCTCCCTCCTCGTTGGGCTTTCACCTCTATTTATCGGTATGCCCATCTTTTCGTGACTTTAAAACATTAGAATATCTTGTTGTTTGCATCAGTAATTTCTTTAGCCGGATCAGCCGACAATTTTGTTGTCATTCTAAATTCTTGTACAAGCATCCCATAATCAAGATTCAGTCTGTAATTGTTTTGTTTGTTATTTTAACAAAACAAAACCCTCATTTTAATAACATTCCTTACTTTTCAATTTCAGCCAAATAAAACAATTCATTTTGTTTACCAAAATAATTGTCAATATAACCCTCATCCTAATTCCTGGCCTAACAAAGACATTTTATATACACTGCATGATTTTGAATATACACATTTAAACTTATTCTATCTATCTGTCTATAGAGGTCATATTGCTATAGTGATCATGTTCTCTCATATTATCATTCAGCAATCTTGGTTGGTTTGATGAAACAAGAGTCTATGCCACACACATTATTCTTTTTTCGTTATCTTTAAACCTTTTCAACAGAGCATCTTTAAATAAAATTGTCAGTTGCTCTTTAGTATTGCTATCTGATAGAAGAGTCCTCATGCTATTTCTTCCTACATTCATTGATTCTGTTACATGAAACCTGATAGGATCAATGCCCTTGGCTCTCCTTTTCCGGGTCTGCTCTTTAGGTGAATCAAACAGAACTCTTGATTAGCCCCTTGGAGTGTCTTCTCAATTTGTTGACAAAATCTTTCAGCAAGCTGTCCAATGTTCTTTATACTTTCATCTTTTTTCAGCGATTGAACTTCTACCATAGCATCAACAATGACTATTATGTATGCAGTTTGCCCGGTAATTTCTATTCTTCTACTTTCACTATCAGCAGCAACCTCTGTCTCGTTCATCAAGGTGAATTTGTCAGCTGGAAAAATTCGTCAATGGCTTTGGATACTTCCATGCTAGTTGTGCTCTCTGTATTAGAAGAAACCGAGTAAGCAAAGCTGGTTCTTCTTCTAGCTCATTAATCCTCTCCCCAAGTTTACTCTTATTGACCTTTACTGCAGATGAAAATATTTTTAGTTTCATCTTTGTCATTTTGTCTCATATCGATTTTTCTGAATGTGTGATTAACCTTTCTCTGATGATTTCTATATATCTCTCTTGTCATTTTGAATTACGCTCAAGTATCTCAACTTCAATATCATTTGTTGTTATAGCATTGAAATACGTATTAGCAAAACCACAGATTTATTGGCCAAAAGGATTTCCAGCATGATTCAAAATATGTTCTTAGACACAGCTGAGACAATGAAAAACCGTTGGAAAACCTTGTCTAGGAACATTAATGAACGGTTATTGGGCATTTTGAGGATTCGACGGTTATATTGGACGCCATCTTAGAAATCATACATTTCCAGTGGTCAGACTGTGGTAGACCTATATTATGTTATTGAGCACAGCTGATACTACACAAACACATTGGAAAAGGATGGATATTGAATGAGTAGTGAGCATTTTAATGATTTGGCGGCCATCTTGAAAATATACTTTTCCAGTGGTGAAACTGTGGTAGACCTTTAATGTGTTATTAAGCACTCTTGATATTACACAAAACCGTTGAGAAAACTCCTCTTGAAATTTGTTTAGGTGGCAAGGTGAGTCTTCATGAATGCAGGATGATTAATGAAGGAATATTGGGCATTTTAAGGATTCGACGGATATCTTGAAGATTATACCTTTCCTGCGGTCAGACTGGTAAACACACTTGATACTACAAAGGATCGTTGGAAAACAACTTTCTAGGATGAATAATGAATAATGGGTATTTTAAGGATGTGTCGGCCATCTTGGACTCCATCTTGGAAATCATACTTTTCTAGTGGTCAGAGTGTGGTAAAGATTTAATATGCTATTGAGCACACCTGATACTACAGAATTCTGTTGAGAAACCTGCTGTTGCAAGTTTTTACTGAGTAAGGTGGGTTTTGTCATGAATGCAGCCGACTAATTTAGCAGCCATCTTGGACGACATCTAGGAAATTATACCTTTCCAGTGGTCAGGCTGTGGTGAACATTTGTTATGTTATTAAACATTCTCGGTCTAGAATGAATAATGAACGAGTAATGGGTATTGTAGAGATTTAGCGGCCATCATTGATGCCATCTTGGAAATTATACCTTTCCAGTGGTCAGGCTTTAGTATATCTTGAATACATCTGATACTATAAATACTATTGGGCACATTTGTCTAGGATGAATAATGAAGGAGTAGTGAGCATTTGAATGATTTGGCGGCCATCTTGGACACCATATGGTAAATTATACCTTTCCAGTGGTCAGACTGTGATAGACACACACTTGCTACTATAAAGGCCCATTGGAAAGATTGTCTAAGATTAATAATGAACGAGTAACGAGTATTTCTAGGATTTGGACGCCATCTTGAAAATTATAGCTTTCCAGGGGATAGAACAATTGAAGAAAAACCTGATTAAGCATACCTTGAATCCCTTAGAAATGAAAACGATTGCTTTTAACATTCAAGGTGACTACTTTTGGTCGTCGATTCAATCCGCTTGTCTTTTTAATTTGCTTGCCATATTTGTTAAATCGCTTGATTTTTAATTTGCGGTAAAACTAAGAGAAACAATTGGCAAAAGAAATTCATGACGGAAAACAAGCTCAGTCAGGCTCATCTAGCTTGGTGAGATAGAGTGCCCACAATACCTTGGGCGAGGGAGGTGAGGTAAGTGGGGTGAAGTGTGAGAGAGAGGATCACGTGACGCTATTTCCACCCACGGCAGATTGTGACCCCCACACGCCCATCATACCCAGGTCGTAAGACATGGGGGTGAAGGGCCTTACTCTGCCACGCTGTCCCATGACGTCTTGGCAGGGAGGGGGGGTATGGACCTGGTATTCCAAGACTGTCACTTATGTTAGTACTGACAAGACTCGACGTTGCTTAACTTCGGTGATCGTACGAAAACTGGTGTATCCAACGTGATTTGGCCAAAATGGTTGGAGAGGAATCCATGTTAATTGCCTACTCAGACCAACGGCGGATATGTTGTCCTAGCTTCCTTTTAGTCGTTGTTTATTAACACTAACCTCTTCTGCTGCTGGAAAGGAAAAAAATCGGTAGGCCTATTCCGCTCTCCCGACAGTGAAGAGCTACACTGTTGGAGACATAAACTATTGATTTCTTCCCCCTCTCCCCCTTCGAACACTTCTGAAACAACACAAACACGCTCACATAACACAAAACACAGATGCTCTTCTTAGTCACCTAAAGGTCGTTGTATGTATCTGTTTCAATTCTTCTCCAAAATGCCTTGGCACACATCCAAAACTAATGTCTGTAAACTTCACTGTTGGAGGTCAGCTGGTACAACACAACTGAGCTAATGTCTCTTGTCGAGAGAGGAGTGTCCGGAAAAAGCGAGGCGAAAGAGTTTGGGTTAGGGTTAGGGGTTAGAGCTTAACAAACTCCTTCCCTTTGTTTTTCCCCACTTCTCTTTTCCTTTCGTTTTTCCCATTTCTTTTCCTTCTTTCACTTTATGGTTTCATTCGTTTTTCTTCTTCCTATGTTTTTTTTGTTTTACTTATTATTTCTTTCTCTCGCTCATCACCGATTTCTTCTTTCTTTTTTTCCCCCTCTGCCTTTTTCTCTTTCTTCTCTTGAAGTTTCCTACTGTTTCTTTCTTTTCTTTTTTTCTTTTCTTTCTTTCATTTCGTCATTTTCTTTTTGCTACTTCTTTCATTCTTTTCTACGTTTCCCCTTTCACGTTTTTATTCATCATTATCATCATCTTCTTCTTCTTCTTCTTTTCTTCCTTCTTCTTTTTCTTCTTCTCCATTTCTGTCACCTCTCTTTCTCTTCCTCTCTCTTTTCTACAAACCTTTCCTCCTCCTTATTCTCCTTCAATATCTGGCAACATTTCTTCTTCTTCTTCTTCTTCTTCCTCCTCCTCCTCCTCCTCCCTCATCGAAAAACGTGTCCCCTTCTTCGTTCACTTCACCTTTCCTTTCTTTCCCTATTACTTTCCTCTTTTTCTTTCTCGCGAACATTCTCCCACTTTTCCATCTACTTACACTACTATCTCTTCTCCCTTTTCCTTCTCTACATTCACCCCCACCTCCTTCTTTCCCAGTATGTTGATGTCCGTCTACAATCATATCATCTAAATTAACTATTATGCGACACCCAACCGAGAAACAACGGCGCTATGAAATATATACATTGACCTTTATCTGCGGGAGGGTTGGCTGAACCCGTTCCGCTGAACGTTATGCTCAATGTGACTATTAGAAACTGTCACCAAAACTGTCAACATAGGTTTCTTCAGTTTTTAAGTTGCTCTGGCTGGCTATGTATGTATGTATGTATCACACGTACAGGCCGCATCAATGGAGCTAGAGTGCTGAAAATGAACACATTTACACCATATTATGTCTAGAAAAAACGCTTTTTTGTTTTTTTTGAAAATCCAAAATAGGTTTTTAGTGGGGTAGTTCAATTTGCAATGCAGGTTTATGCTAAAACGGTCCCTTAGTGTCCGGCATCATTCACACGTTTTTCTATCAAAATTCGGACTATTTTGTGATCACTGCCCAACAAAAGGCGAGAGGAGTAACTTATTCGTTGATCACTTTTTTTCTTCAATTTTTTTTAATTGGTCACCCCCAACACGGCTTGCTGCCAAAAGACATTTGTCGCATGGCGGTTTCTAACGAGTGACTAACCAGACCTGTATTAACCTCTGGTTTCTCCTATCCGATAATGTAACCGCTTTAAGAATTTCGCCAAGAAATTCAAAACTTCGTGGACGATCTCTGATAAGAGTCTTACAAGCAGGTCTGGTTAGTCACTCAAAATAAACCGTCAAGTGACCAACGGCATTCTGTGTTGGGGATGATCAGTTAAGAAATTGGGAAAAGGGGGTGATCAATGAATAAATTACTTCTCT
>VCCN01006721.1:772620-785121 GCA_006491835.1 Architeuthis dux | reverse complement strand
GTTTTTTACAAAACATTCTTTACGGAAATTTCCAACATAGCTTGTTCAAAGACGAAAGCAGAATTTATATTTTCATGGTCTTGACTTTATGATGTAAAAAGATCAGACTGATGCCGAGATAAATACATAAAATAAATCAATGAAATGTTTTAAGGTTTTTTAATCACAATGAAAAAATATTTTGTCCCGAAATTTGTAATACAATCTGATTTTTAAAAAGAATTCATCCTTTATTCGATAAGTATTGAAAATGTTATTAAAATCCAATAAGTAGTTGATGTTGATGTGTGATGTGCGCCAACATTCAAAATTCTCTCAAAGGGAGACATACCCTTGGAAGGTGCTCATCGGTCAGCTAAATAGCCAACCAAGCTTGTAAGAATTTCTGCGGTTTGCTGACCAACCAGTGTAAAGTTTACAAACTGGTCCAGCTCATGACTGGGTCACCGACAAACACCTTCATTGATCTACATTCCTGAGTCAAGCACCAAAGATTTGTTCTGGCCTAATTACTACTATTCTACCATATCAACACAATGATGCTACTTCCTCTCTCTACCCAATGCTGTTACATTGGGTTCGTCTATTACAAGGGGTGCTGAAAAGTTCTCGACCCGACCAAGACGAGAATGGTTCAGTCAATGATCTGAAACAATTTTTTAAAAAACGCAAGGATCCTGCAAATTGGCATTTTAAAATATTAAAAACACTCCAGCTACAGCGATAGCGACAAAATAATGCTCGGATTTTGGGAAGTGGGCCGGACCGAGAACTTTTCAGCAGCCCATCTTTATGGGATGGGAAGTTTTACCATTTTCGGTGTATTTTGCAGAGCTTTCATCTTTAGAGTATCAATTGTTTTAATATATGTAACAGTAAACCTGCTTTGATGTACGTATTCGTTATACCACTTTGCAACTTGATAATGTATCCCAGTACTGTGTTGATCTTGCTGTAAATGCTTATCTATTTTTCCTTCTTACTCATATGTTGCCAGTAACTATACTTAGTAATTCTTTCGTAGGTAAATATTGAGTCACTATTTGTAATTTCTTTGAACCTCCTTTCAAGCTATTTTCTTCACCAATTCTTTTGTTGGTGAATGTTGTGCACACTGGAATACTGATCTGTATTTTCTTTGAGAATTCCTTATTTTATACTTTTTGTCTAAATTATGTTTCATGTGAACATTTGTTTTGACAATTCAATCTCTTCTTCCAATCTCGGCCTTCTTCAGGTGTAATATATAATATCTGTAAAGGAATAGGGTCTGTTTTTTTCGGTCTCTTTCTCTGTTCTTTTGTTTATTAACCTATTCCATCTTGTATCCCCATTGAGCAGAGAAGAGAATATATATTCACCAATTTGTTTTTCTCTGCTCAACATAACAGGCTATTGTATCAAGTTTAAATGGTTTATATCTTTTCACTAAACATATCCTATTGTATTTCTCGTAAACCTGCTTTGATGCGCGGATTCGCTTTACCACTTTTCCACTTGATAATTCATCACAGTACTGCTTTGAATCTTGCCGTAAATACTTATCCGTTTGCCCTCCTTACTGATATATCGTCAGTAACTATACTTACCATTTCTTTCGCTGGTAAATATTGAGTTACTATTTGTATTTTCTTTGAACTTCTTTTAAAGCTATTTTCTTCACCGATTCCTTTGTCGGTGAATAGTGTGTACATTTGGAATACTGATTTGTATTTTCTTTGAGCGTACTTTCTTTCATACTTTCAGCCTAAATTCATTCATTTCTTGTGGCTCGCAGCCAGTTGTTGTATAGCCCTCTCGGAGAAAAAGGATGACTCGAAACTTGTTTATAAAAATATGGGGATATATTTTTTATTTCATAAGATACATTGTGTCGTGGCAGAGAATGAAGAATGGTGAGAGACAATGAGAGCAGACAGACTGTTCCCAACAGGGGAACTAGCCTTGTGTTTTCCCCCAGCATAAGCGGTCTGTCTATCTGAGGGCGTCATGTGTCTCTCTGGCTTCCGAGGGCGACTCTCTGTCGCTTTTATCGGGTTCGAACGCCCACGCTGATTTTCCAGCCCGCCATTTGCAGTCAGAGTCAATATCCTGTTTAAGACCTCTGAATCTCCGGTGTGTCTGTTTCCGGTATAATTTTGTGGTCATCGATATCCTGTTTAACTTTCAACACCTGTGTGAGTCAAATCTGTCACGGCCGCCTAAATATCCAACGCAGTCAAGTCAGATGATGCAGGGGGTAGTTGGTTTGTGTTATTGAGCGTAGTATAGAGGTCGGTCTCCTTCTTGGCAGGTTTGACAAGATCGGCACAGAGGCTCTCTACATGATTCTCATCTGCTTATAGCACCTGGTACCACCAGATGATTACGTATCTAAGTATTGACCAGGCTCGACATTGCTCAACTCGGAATACTGCACATTGGAATACTGATTTGTATTTTCTTTGAGTATACTTTCTTTTTTACTTTCTGCCTAGAGTATGCTGCATGTGAAAAGTATCACATTTATTTTGTATTTGACATAGATCTCCCTTCGCCAAGTAAGGAGATGGGGGTAATGTGTCTTACTCTGCTACGCTCGCCTATGACGTATTTGTAGGGGAAGAGATGGATACATTTGCCAAGAAAGTATACCGTTGATAAATTAGCGTTTTGAATATCTTCAATCAAATATTCCATATCTGATCACCGATACTTACAAGTTCAATATAGCGAACACTTCCTCATAGAATCCATTGAATCGGAACTAGATTTCTCCTTTTATGGTGGAATACACAGTTTGCCTGCTCGGATAGTGTAATGGTTAGCACGTCTGTTTCACACACAGAAGGTCCCGGATTCAATTCCCGGTATGAGCGAAGAGTGTGGAAAACTCTTCCTTGGGACAATTTCCCTGTGAAATTGAGTACACTCTAAGCTGTTGAGGTATCTCTTCGGTGGACCCGCAAGCTGCCAAGCGGGTGGTCATAAAGACTTGTAAAAATAAAGTCCTGGTCTCGACCAGACTTGAATATGACGCATGCAAAGGAAGCCGCGATTTCGTCTCCTGCTGTATATACTCCAATTGGAGTCGTCTCTTAAAAGTAAATGTAGCTTAGATCCTAGAAAGGCATGGAAAATAGTTTAATAGTTGAATAATGATGTTAGGAATTTAAAGGGATGAAACATTTTGTCAAAAGATTCTGGAAATTCTGGAAGCTAACATATAAAAGCAGAACATTATCAAGAACATTTCTGTAACGTGTTGGTGTGTAGTCCGTGGTAGGGCCTCTCATAGGGTGGCGCAGCCAGTGCATCGGACCGGGGCCCAGAAAGGGGCCCTAAAGGTTTCCTGGGTAGAGCTGTGTATCGAAATTCCTGAATCGATACGATATGTCCATTAATGAAATATGTTGACTGGGTGAATATAGTATGACGTGCTAAAAGGGTTACAGCAAATGAAAGCTGGATGGCTAAAGGACGAGGGTGATTGTGCAATGTATATGAAGGGGGAGAGAAATTCCACTCGAAGACCCTGGTCGATGGGAAATGGTAGGTTTCGACTATGCCGAGCTCTTGGAATATATGGCAAGAGAACCGCCGTAGACCGTAGAACGAGTAGAGATTGAAGTCTCTCATGGAAACGACATTTCATTGAAACGAGTTTTTATCGAAACGACTTTGTCAAAACAACTTTGTATCGAACTTTTAAAAAACAGTAACATAAGTATACCCAAAGGTCTTCACCGGGAAATCGACACACTATCCTAAAAACGTAATCACGTTTTTTCTTGTGTTTGCTACAAAGAAAACCGCCCATTTTTTAATCTAAAAACGACAAACGACAAATGTTCGTTAATTATAACCTAGAATTGGATTGCTATGAAGTCAATGTTTACTTTTTTACAACTTGCTCCAACATTTTTCTTGAATTTAAACTTTTCTGTTTACCAGTGACGATGTTTAAACAGTAATTATTTTTTTTTTAAATGATTAATCTTAGTGATAATTAGTATTGCATGTCGAGTGGAGTATTCATGAGATTTTCCAAGGCTCTATGCCTAATGGTTTGTCAATTAGCGCTTTTATAAGATTCCAAGAATAATAAAAAACGAAAATGTTCCTCAGTAAAATGAATTCTAAAAAGCGTTTCTATATATCGAGTGGAGTATTCATGCGACCTTTCAAGTCGCTAGGCATGATGGTGTATCAATTAGCGGTTGCATAAGATTCGAAGAATAAAAGAAACACGAAAATGTTCCACCCCAAAAAGATTCTTAGACACAAAAATCGTTTCTATATCTCGAGTAGAGTGTTCATGCGAATTTTAAAGGCTCTAGGCCTAATGGTGTGTCAATTAGAGCTTTCATAATATTCCAAGAAGCCCCCAAACTCCGAAAATGTTCCGCAAACAAAAAGCACCAAAGATCTTTTCCGCATGTCGAGTGGAGTATTCATGCAAATTTTCAGAGGCTCTATTGGATCATGCAAATTGTAGGGGACTAGATGAGAAAGCCCTTTCCATGTTTATGATTATTCTCAGTATGGTTAGTTTTACATCGACATTTGTGAACACTGCAATATTACTATCTTAAAATGCACGTAACACTGTATTTCACCTTTAGATGCCTAGAAAACCAACTGGCTGAAACACCGTTTTGAAAATAATTGCGAATACGTATGCAAGCATGAAGAACTATTGTCAAGATTGTAATAGTTATTTGCTGGTACTGCCTGAGCGGTTAGTTATGGGAGATTGATCATTTACGCCTTTTTTACGCCGCCAGCCATCGTGGCATGCTAGTGACAAGACCTTTGTCAGTATGGCTTGGCTTTCTCAAGGGGATTGGGGCAATATTGGTACAAGCAGCCTCAGCTGGAACTCTGTTTCCCTGCTTTGGCATCTCTGTAAGCAAGAATATTTTGAAAACAAGATTATCTTTGGGTTGCCTCATCCAAACTCTGTTAAACTCGCTGGACTGTGAAACTAGATTGAAAAACAGAGTACGGGGGAGGGTTGTTATTAAGTAAGTAAGTAAGTAAGTAAGTAGTACTCTTACGCTGTATACGTCTTCAGTGGTCCAAGCGGCGACACTCACTTCACCCTGCACTATTTTACCCATAGCCGGAGATGGATTCATGCATTTACCAAGGGAATTAGTGCGAAGTGAACACACGGAATGTTCCCTCTAATTTCAGTAGTCAGTGTGCACAAAAATCTTATATTGTGCAATTTTTTGTCCAGTGACAAATGTATGTGAGCACTTTTGAGTTCGACATAGGGAATCAATACTTTCTCAATAAAACTCAGTAAGCTATCAACATAATTTTAAATCCTTTGTGTGCAGACTTATTTATGTTGTGCGCTGGTTGCAGAACGTGTGTGCGCGCACTACTTAGAGGGGACAATGAACACAATCTGTCTGACCCAGAGTTTGAACTCGTTTCGCCAAGTCCACCCTCTTCACCCTTATCAGCTCGGCCACACCCACTAAGTGATAATATTAACAATTAATCTTTTTAATGTTTTTTTACGATGTGATTTTTCTGTTTCTTTAATATCAGAAAGAAGTCAAGTTTACGATAGCAAATAATGATAGTCTTGATGAGAGAGGGGAATGCAAATGTCGTAAAGTTGCCACCTGATAGTCTGAATTTCCCTGAAGTGATGAGACCCAGCACACGGCCCAGCACACGCCCCAGCACTGTCCACGAAGATGACGAATGTCCAACACCTCCCAACACGATCGGGAAAAACATTATCAGTGGTATCCTCAGTCGACTGGATCGGCCACGCTTGAACTCTGATTCATCAAGGAAATCGCAAACATCGTTATTTGCAATGTGGTTCCATTCCCCAAGAGAAATGGTAAATCTGTGTAATGGATAGCCGATGAATGAAAGCGATACAATAGGAAATGAGACTCAAAGACTTAAAGAGGGATAGGCAGGCAGAAAGAAAGAACGAGAGAAAGAGAGAAAGTGAGAGATATAGGCAGGCAGAAAGAAAGGAATGATTTGCTACAGAGAATGTGAGAGGAATGAAGACTGAGAGAGGGACGAGAAAAGGGTAGACAAAAGAAAATGTTTAAAAGAAATGAAAGGACAAGACAGAAGAAAAAGATAGACAAAACTAGAAGAATGTGGAAGAAACAAAGAAAAAGAGAAAGAAAGGGAGAAAGAAACAGAGAAAAGAAAAAAAGAAAGAAAGACAGACAGAGAGGGATAGGTAGGAAGAAGAATGGCGGGGTGGGGGAAAGAGAGATATCATTGGTAGGGTAGATAACGCCGAAAGGAGAATGTGCAGTGGAATAAAAGATTAATAATGAAATTCGAAATGAAGAGAGGTTGGGGATTGCAACAGAAAGAAAGAAAGAAAGAAAGAAAGAAAGAAAGAAAATAAAGAAAGGTGGCAAGTAAGGAAGGGTGGTAGGAAGAAGGAAGAAACGAAGCGAAGAAAGAGGGAGAAAAGAAGGGAGAAAGAAAGAAAGAAAGAAATAATAGACGAAAGAAAGGTAGGAAAGAAGGAAGAAAGAGAGGAAGGAAGGAATGAAAGAAAGAAAGAAAGAAAGAAAGGTGGCAAGTAAGGAAGGGTGGTAGGAAGAAGGAAGAAACGAAGCTAAGAAAGAGGGAGAAAAGAAGAGAGAAAGAAAGAAAGAAAGAAAGAAAGAATAGACGAAAGAAAGAAAGAAAGAAAGGTAGGAAACAAGGAAGAAAGAGAGGAAGGAATGATGGAAAGAAAGTAATAATGAAAGAGGGATAGGCAGACAGAAGAATGGTGAGGGGAGGGGGATAGATATCTATGGCTTGACAAATAAGGCCGATGGGGAAGAATATGCAGAGAGAATAAAAGATTATCAAGGAAATTGCGAGATGAAGAGAGAAATAGATAAAGAAATAAAGAAAGAAAGAATGAATGAATGAAAATCCAAAGAGAAGAACTGAAAGAAAAAATAAATGATCAAGAAAGAAAGAATTGAAGAAAAGAGAATAAGAGAAAGACGAGACAGAACAAAATGAAAGAAAAAAAGGCCTAAAAAAAACAAGCCTTAAAGTCAGACCATATATATGCGAGTTCTCTCCCTTGCCACTTCAGACATATATAGAAGGTAAGGAGGAAAAGATAGAATGGGAGTGTTTCTTATGTCAGCCTGCCAGTCAGTCAGTGATGGTCATTGGCACTAGAGATGCACGCGCATCTAAAAAGGGAGCTCGGTAGAAAATTAGAAGATTATCAAGAAATAGACGGGTCTGTGTGTGGTGGGGGGTGCGGGGATGATAAGCCAAGAAACAAAAACAGATGAATAAGCGGGAAATACATTGGGGAAAAAACAAGATGAAGGGGAGGGCGAGAGAAGAAGACACAAATGTTCAATCTACTTATATAACGCTGTGCAACCTTTTTTTCTTTCCACGTTTTTTTGTTCATGGATAATAAGTGTTATTTTCGGATTCATTATGTCTGAAAAGTATGGAAAATGTCAATTATTCCCTTCAGATTTTGCTTTTGCGACCAGGACAGTGATAATGTTTTATTCCACTTTTTCGCTTTTTTGCACAAAGGCGAAGAGCGACAATAGCGTTCAGCTTTTTATTTTGCAAGGAGCCATTATAGAGGCAGCGCACACTCTCTCTCTCTCTCTCTCTCTCTCTCTCTCTCTCTCTCTCTCTCTCTCTCTCTCTCTTCTACACTCCAGTCTCATATACATCCCACCATTAAGACCGCCGATGACTCAGCCTGACATATCATCATAACCATGTATGGGGTCTGGTGACGATCAGAAATTGTTCCCATATAAATTAATGGTATTTATTTCTTCGTTTCACGCCAATTCGTTTCACGAAAGGCTTTTATAGGAACGCTTCACTTTGGGAAAGCGAGGAAAACCTGCATATCTGTGATTTCTTTTTACGACAAGGGCAATCTAGTGGGAAATAAGAGAGAGGCTCGGTTGAGTGAAAAGAAGACAAAATCCCAAACTCAAGGCCGAATAACTATACCCTTTCCCGAGCGAATTAAAAATTAAAGCAACCTAATTAAAAAATACGCCAAGCAATTTAAAAACTACGTCAATGAAATTAAGATATAAGGCAACCAAATTTAAAAATACGACACACTAATTATAAAGATAAGCGAACTGGATCGTGAAGTGGATTTTTAATTTGCGTGCCGTGTTTTTAAATTCGGTTGCCTCATTTTAGACAATGTGTTTTTGTAATTTCTCTTTCTCTCTCATCGTCAGTCTGCAGTCGTTATCTTTCTAACGTGCTCCGTGCTGAGATCGAACCCATGTCCACCCTGGAAGCAACCGTATACGCAGTTTCTGCTCTACTAGCTGAGCTAACGAAGTTCTCATGGTAGACAGGAGTCTTTTAAGCCTAAACTTTGCTGGCTTCTCTGCTCTCACGTTCGTATTTAGGCACGAATATAATGTGGTTCTATATGTCGACAGTATGCAATCAAATGATGGATAATTTTATATCCGACAGAATATGATAATTATAAAGACATTTATTAGTTGAGAACCTATATTTGCCCGGTGCCGCTGTGAGTCTGCAGTCGTTCACACCGGCACCGGACAAATATAGGTTCTCTTTCTCTCCTTCCCTTTCTCATTGTTATTTTTTTCCTATTACTATCAGGGCTTTACTTTCTCTATAAATCACACACGCGCGTGCGCACACACACACATAGTTTTTCTTCTTCTCTACGTACATATATATAGACAGTGCATTGATGAGGGGTGGATCGGGGCAGGTATATTGCAAGCAGGATAGCGGACGTTTTTCGGAATGGGGAAGGCAGAGCGGGAGATTTGTCATGCACTATTGGGGTTAAACAGTTACGAGAAATAAACAGTTACGAGAAAACAAAAAGTTTCTACAGACTATAAATCTTATAAAACAAAGAAAACGGACAAGCTGTGTCTGTAACAACTTGTTTCACGTTTATTCACGATTATCAAACTGAACTAGTAAAAACACAACTGGGAGTTTTGTTATCACCGCCCTCCCCTGTTTTTGTCCATTTCGGATGACCGCTGGAATGTTTTCTTCCTCTTTGAAACATCCTCAAAAACAATACCATTCACCATAGTGCATGTAAGCAGTGGGGCGGGGGGGAGGTGAACAGGATTTTTCTATGTCTCTGTAAAACTGCTATGTGTTTTTATGATTAGGTTGTACGTATGTATGTTGTAAAGTTTCAATTAATACCTTATTTCATATAATATATATATATTTAAAGATGTCTAAGCTTGTGATTTAAAATGTTAATGTTTGATAGATTTATATGAACTACTTTTTTACTTGGCTTAGATCGCTCGTAAATATTTATTGTAACATTAACTCAGAATTCACTCTGCTATCTATTTAATGATGTCGTAATTTGAAGTTTTCATTTTAGTATCAGTCGGGTTTAAGTGGTGTAAATTTTACTTCGCTTCATTCCAGCATAGTGCGCTTCTTATCACTATATTGCGAGCGTTATTGGTATCTAAGTCTTTTTGATGTTATCCTATTTCTCTATTCTTTCCTTTGCATTAAGCAATATGTATTCTTTAACTAGGTGTTGGGGTACTATGTCGATTTAAGTTTCAAATTGTCTTTATGTCTACAACGGGATATTATCTCATCTCACTAATTAAGCAAATTTGTTTTATCTCTGAATCTTAAAATCCTATACTTTTCCTCTAGGCAGATTAGACATTTTCTCCTAAAGTTTGCATTCCCAGATATAAAAAAAATGTAGTTCATATAAATCTATCAAAAATTAAAATGTTAAATCCCAAGCTTAGACTTCTTTAAATGTATATATTATATGAAATAAGGTATTAATTGAAACATACATCCGACTATCATTATATATATATATATGTGTGTGTGTGTGTGCGTGTGTGTGTGTGTGTGTGTGTGTGCGTGTGCGTGTGTGTGTGTGCGTGTGTGTGCGTGCGTGCGTGATTTAAAGCGAGAGTAAAGTCCTGATAGTAATAGAAAAAATAACAATGAGAAAGGGAAGGAGAGAAGGGGAAGAGAGCGAAAGAGAGAAGAGGAGAAAGAGAGACAAAGGGGAGAAGGATAAAGAAGGAAAGAGGGAAAGAGAGAAGGGGGAAGAAGGAAAGAGGGAAAGAGAGAAGGGGGAAAGGGATAGAAAGAGAGAAGGGTGGGGAAGAAAAAGAGGCCAGTGTGAAAGTCGTGATGATTTTTCCAGCTCCATATTTCATCACTCCGGGGCAAAGACTGAACCGACGGGTTGAGGGTAAACAAATCGGTCCCAGACCAAAATCATCGATCAATGTGGCATCAAGTATCGATCGTTTCTAGGATTCATTGAACTCACAACATCGATCGAAAAGAAAGGGTTAATGAACCTATTTTTTTCTTCTTGAAAATCAATACTGGGGTCTGTATAAAATAAATCACGATATTTTTGCGTCTCTGAATAGACTTGGTTCCTTTAGCCAGGATCGGCCCTAGATACCAGCAACACGGGTTGTCGTCTAGGCCGCCAAGTGTTAGGGGGCGCCAAATGTTAGGGGGCGCCAAGTGTTAGGGGGCGTCTGCCATGTGTCAATTTGAAAAATGGTAAAATGAATAAATTAAACCGAATTAAAACAGTCAAAATTAGAATATTGCCTGACGTGAAGTCAGACTTTTCAGGAATATCTGATAGTTATATACTTTCTGTTGTGTTGAAATTTAGGGAAACAATTGCCAAATTAAACCCTTATGGCCGACAACAAGCTAATTCAGGCTTTAAAGGACACCAAAGATTAGCTTGCTCGGGGCCAGCAAAAGTACAAGTCATGATTTGAGTTTCTAAACTTGGCGAAATAAGGCTTCACCCTTCAAGCCATACCTGTGTGTAACCTTCTAATGTGACGAATACTTTGTGGATACGAGGGCTGTCCGAAAAGTGTCGCGTTTTGTTTTGAATATCTTAAGGACCGGTTACGCGGTCTTAATGCAACTTAGCAACCATTAAGATGGGAGTTTACTGCACATGAGTGAACAGATACACTCCCGTGGGGTTACTCCATCTGCAGTGATACGACGTTGAATGAGCTCGTATACTGTTGACTGTTGCATTTACAATGACTTAGCAAGTAATTCTTCACGTGTAGGTTGTTTTTTTTAAAGATCACAACATCCATGTCTGTCATCCCACCTACAATCCAGATTCGGCTCTCTTCGACCTCTGGCTTTTCGCCAATGAAAGAGAGAAGATTTCATACCGTGGACGAGATAAGGGAGAATTCGACAGACAGCTGATTTTGATCCCGTAAGAGGACTTTGCAGACTGTTTTAAAAGTGGATGGCACGTTGAGATAAATGTGTGAAATCCTAAGGAGGTTTGATGAAGACTAAAGCGTCATTGCCCTAGTTAATATTAAATGGCTGAATACTTCTTATCAGACAGACCCCGTATTGTAACAAGTTTTCTGGACACTCATTATCCTTCGTTCCCGATTTAAAACAATCCAGATATGTTCAATATAATTCTTATTAGATTTACGTGGCCATGAGAATCGCTTAATACCTTTTTGAATGTGCTACTCTCGACTCTTTTTTTATCAATTTTATTTTTTGCTCTATGGCATGGAGCTCAATCCTACTTATAAAGGGAGTTGTTGTTTCCAATTACCGGCTATGAATATAGGGAGAGGTCCTTCCTAGGAATGGATATTAGAAACCGGCCACCAAATCTGTCACCAAAACTGTCAAAATAAGTTTCTTCCGTTTTTAAGTCACAGGCCGCACCAATGGAGTTAGAGGGCTGAAGATTTAATCATTTACTCTTTATTATGTCTAGAAAAAAACGTTTTCTTTGGGGTTTTTTTAAAATGGGTTTTTAGTGGGGGTTCAATCTTAAAGTAAGTTCATCCTAAATCTGTCCTATCGTTTGTGTCCGGAAGTGTCCACGCTTGTTCTTTTTTTTAAAATTCGGACTTTTTTAGTGATCACCGCCAAAAAAGAATTGATCACCCCTTTTATCAATTTTTGAATTGATCACCCCCAACGCGGCATGCTGACAAAAGACGTTGGTCACGTGACGGTCTCTATTGAATGACTAACCAGAACAGTATTTTATATTTTATTTTTTGTTGGATGGCATGGAGCTCTATCCTACTTAAAGGGGAGTCTGTTTTTCGCAAATTACTGGCTATGAACATAGGAATTCCCTCCTTCCCTCCTAGGAATAGATATCTATTTTTCGGAATTGATATTCACCATGCACGCGAGAAGCTTTGAAAGAAAGGTGCACCAAATTGTTCCTCATAACTGAAAATTCAATATAACTGAGATTGGGTTGCAGTTGACTCCAACAGAATCCTTAGCTCCAGACTCATACTTACCCGTTTTGAGCAGATCAAGACTCGTCTGAGATGACAGTGAGCCAATATTCAGTGCCGGGTTAAATATGTGCCAGAAGTACTATATGCGGCTGGCCCCGTATTTTCAAGCGGCCCCGCACTAAATGTTTGCAATCTATCTATTCCGATTCAGCGATCCTGCCCCTAC
>VCCN01006721.1:642658-655970 GCA_006491835.1 Architeuthis dux | reverse complement strand
CACACCGGCGCCGAGCAAATATAAGTTCCCAACTAATTAAATAACTTTATGATTATCATATATATATATATATTATAATATAAATACCTATATATACTTATTTACAAAAGCGTCATTCAATCTTCTTCGGCATTTTGTTTGTCTGTGCCAAGGGAGATGGATCTCGGGTCGACCTAATTTTATTCATGTCCAGAGACAACGCCCTGAGATAAAATGCTTTGTTTCTTTTTTTGGTGTCTGTCTGTCTGCCTGTCTGTCTGTCTGTCTTTTCCATTTAATTTCTTTCGATATCTTGCTGAATTTATCATCCGTCTGTCTGTCTCCCTCTCTATGAATCACCTTTTCTCTCACGGGTGTATGTAAAACTGTCTCCCTCTCTCTATATATAAGCTTATGTATGTGTCTGTGTTTTGTTCCCCGTCACTGTCTCTGTTTTTGACAGAGCAAAATCTACCATTCTATATAGGTCTCCTTTTCTTTCTGCTCTCTCTCTCTTGTTCCCTGTCAGTGTCAATGGTTAGTAGATTGGACTCGGTAAAATGATCACTCGTGTAATGAGTTCGGTCCTCACCGGGTGCTTAGCTCTAGTGGTTCTCTGTCAGACTAAGCTTAGCTTTGTGATCATTGGGGTTTTTTTACACCGGTTTCAAAGAGAGTTTCCCTCCTCTCGCTTGAATCAGTACATCATTTAGAAATTCAAGACATGAATTTAAATTGTCTATAACTTTGAGAAGAGTCTTTAACATTCCATATTGTTTTTTGGACAATCCAATTGCTTCTTCCAATTGTTTTATGTTAACACAACCTTTCGGCCGATTCATTCAATGGTCTTCTATCCGTAAGGAAAAAGACTTTCTCTTTTTATCTCTTCCTTACGGATATTACATATTACACCTGAAGAAGACTATAGAATGAATCGGTCGAAACGTTGTGTTAACATCAAAGATAGGAAGAAAAGTGTTGATTATCAGAACAAAAGTTGGAAATAATTGGTGAATCTTTTTCTAACTTCACACTTTATATTTTGTTTTAAATTTTATTTTATAAGTAAGTTGCTATTTTTGTTTTTCGTCCGCGGTTCCTTGCAGCTACAGTGCCTTGTTTTAATCGTTGCGGCTTACAATGTCCGCTGTTTACCGGAATGTATTCAAACACTTCGTCAGAACCATTAAAATGCACAGTTCTTTTCACCTTTGCAACATAACTGCCGGAGTAGGAGCCCAACCCGGAATCACTCGACTCAATACTAACACCTCGAGTATAAGCCGAGTGTCCCTGCTCCCAGCGATCAGTCTGAGGTTGCAAAAGCCTACGACGTGGGGAATTTGTTTCGAGAGTGTGATAGCGTCTGTCGTGTAGATTCTGCGACTTGGCGCTGTTTAGCGACAAGGAAGAAAGAGAGAGAAAGCAACTCTCGTCTTGCAACTGGGTCGAAGATGCCGACGACCTTGTTGATGACGTCGAAGAACTTATGGAGCTTTTTAGTTTAGACAGCGAGATTTTGTTTTCAGGATGTTTAGTTGTTATTCCATGTGGATGATGCTGAGGTTGTTGCTTGTAATATTTAGGAACTATTTTCTTATTTTGATGTTTTGTATAGCGGAAAGAAACCTTCTGATCCTCTTGTACGGGGTCGGCTACTTCTTCGCCAAAATAGATTTCACTTTGACTCTCAGACATGTCGACACCTTTTTGAGTATGTGCAAAGATTGTGACGCCATTTTGTTGTTTTGCCTTTCCTTTTTCTTTTTGCATTTTAATTCTTTGCATGAGGTTTTCCTTTGTAAGGCCCTCATTTATAGTGTTATTCTTCAGGAGATCAGCTAGGATATCAGGTCCTGAATTGCGACGGATCCGATTGTTTGGGGAATGGCTTCCAATCTGTTTGTTCTTCAATGTTAAGCTTTTAACATCCGATAATTCACGCCAAACTATCGTGTTTTCGATTACATTAAGGCAGTCCATTGAATAGGAGGATCTCAGGTTATTAATAGTAAACTCCCGATTGAAGACAGGTCGGTTGTATTCAGTGGATAAATCTATAACGGGTAAATGAAGAGTTTGTTTGTTTCGTTTTGGACGCTTCGTATTCTTTTTTGCAAAGAGTGTGGTTTTTAAATTTTTAAATATCCCCTTCTTTGGGGGAGATTCCTGTCCTGAATCAATAGGTTCGAATTTCCCCGATGTCAGTGGCAGTAAATATACTCCATTTTCTGCTTTCTGTTTCGCCGCCATAACTGGATTTTTCAAGTCTTCATAAATGGGATGTTCAGCAAATGAATAATCATGAATCTGATGTAGTTCGCGTTTGGTGACGACGTCGCCATTTTGGTTGTACCAGAAATCGGCGGTCATGGCGTGATGATAGCCGTCAAGTTCTGACGGGGTGACATCCAGGTATGGATAGAGATCGCTATCCGGGGTGGCTATGGTCTTCAATTTCGCGTTCGTCTTGTGTTTGGAAGATTTTGCCGGCGATATGTCCCTTTGAGGGTACATAATTTCTGTGTTCGAATCTAATTGCATCTGAAAAAGAAAACAGAAAATATCATTCAAGATGTATGTATTGTCTCTCTACCTCTATCTCTCTCTCCCTCTCTCTCCTCTCTCTCTACCTCTCTCTCTCCCTATCTCCTCTCTCTCTATCCCCTCTGTCTCTCCTTCCTTCTCACTCTCTTTCTTTTTCTTTCTCCTTCTCTACTGCATAATTATTATAAGCTTCAGTGATCACTAGCTTAGTTTCCGCTACACATTCTCTCCAGATTAAACAGGAAGAATGAGTATTCTAAATTCAATTTACGATTTCTACCAAAACTTGCCTGAAAACAATTCTTAAAGTGTATTCCCAGACAAGCCATACAGATCTGACTATACTTCAGAGACACTTTTAAGATTTCTCTAATGTTTTGCAAAATATGACACTGGAAACATTTTATCAACCGAACCGTTGCCGGGCTGATATGTGTTCCCAATTAATAAATGTCTCTATAATTATCATATTCTGTCGGATATAAAATCATCCATTCTTTGAATCGCATACTGTCGGCATAGGGAACCACTTCATATTACGTGCCTAAAAGAATACGATCGTGAGAATAAGAAGGCGAGCGAATGTGTATGGTTAGGGCTTCTGCCTTTCCATGGTAGTGATGTTAGCTTAGTGGTAAGAACAGGGCCGCGTATAGGCTGCTTCCAGGGTGTACGAGGTTTCGATACCCATACAGCTGCTCGTTTATCAATCACTAACACCGATGCCGGGTTAACATAAGTTCCCAATTAATAAATGTCTTTATAATTATCATATTCTGTCGGATATATACCCATTATTTGAATGAAAAGAGAGAGAGAGAGTGAGAGAGAGAGAGTTAGAGATGAACAGACATAAGACAAAAGTAATGTTCAACAATAACGACACGAAAACGAACATGAGAATAAAGCATGAAGATTTGGAAGAAGTTAAGGAATACATTTACTTAGGTCAGGTGATAAAGTTAGAAAAAGACCCTGAAAGTGAAATAAAACGACGTATATTGATTGGTTTGAAAGCATTTGGTAATCATGGAGACATTGAAGAGCACCAAAAGCCAATATCATCAACTGTTCGAAAAGCAACTATAATTCAGTTTATCATATTCATTAAGAAGCTTCATGAACAGTAATTCGACACAAAAAAGAAATAGAACATTTTGAATGAACAATCATATAAACGCAAAACCTCACTTATTGCTAGATGTATCATTGCTGTTATTGCACTACACTTATGATGTCGTCATCATGATGACATCATTACTGTGTTATTACATCCGAAAAGCCAAAGAATTGTCCTTTTTCACAGTGTTAGCAACATCGAGAAAAAACTCCTAGATCCACCCCAAAATTTAACCAATTATTCCTTTGGCTCATAGCCCACCCTTCCACATTCCCATTCATGGAGAACTTTGGGGGATATTGTGTGGACAAATAGAGAAACAGGCAAACAGACAAACATGAGTGAATACATAACCTCTGTCCAACATCATTGAAAAAAGTAATCATTTCTTGTTTTCATCTGCTCAAATCAAAGGACAAACACAGGAAAAAAGGAAACTTTATTATTATTAATATTTAGACTACTACAGTACTTCCCAGAAGTTTAAGACCACCAATAAAAAAAAAATGAATTTTTGCAATAAAATGCGTTAGATTGCATCTGACATTTTTATTGTATGTAAGTATTGCCTCAGATTGCATCAGCCTTTTCTCTGTGCCAGCTAGGCATTATTCATTTACTTTTTGTCTTTTCTCTTAATTCCACAATCGATTAGACATTGGACTGTGTACTTGAGGTTTTCTCGTAAAATGCTCAACACCTAGCTTCACGTTTCGGGCTGTAACTGTTTAAGCCCAACAGATACATACACCGTTGGAAAACTGATGAAATTCTCTATCTAACGATATATCTCCTTCATGAATTAAATCCACAATCCATAGACTTTGGCCTATAACGTATACTTGAGATTTCCTTCTAAAATACTGAAATACCTATAAATTAATTACTTTCATGGTAATATAAAGTGTATTTTTGAATTCCCCACGTCTAAAAAAACATGATTTAGCCCTTTAAAGTACTCAGATATGTCAACTGGGAGACGAGATATGAAATTCTGTTTCATGCAAATGAGGTAGTTCTTCCCAACTTCTTTCTTGGGAACATCTTGTTTCTGAAAGAGGACATTCTAAAGAACATTTTGGTACCCTACTCATAGGACCATGGGGGTGCACGGTAGGCGCTGCTGGCCCCTGGACTATATGCCACGCCGTGTACTGGCCGTCATCAAAAACAACGGAGACACATTAAATACTAAGAAATACAATGTATGGATTGTGTGTATGTCAGTACGTAGGTCTTACGTAATTTGTAAAATAAATACAATACTTCAGTGGTTCTATGATGTTTAAAAGCGTTGATTTCATGACTTTGTTGAAAAAATGCGGGATGGTCTTTTGGAAAGCACTGTATTTACCTTCATCTCAATTCTTTCAGTTGATTTTTTACTAGGAACTTTTACTGATTGCTTGATTGAAAATAAAATTGATAATAATGTTTTCCAATACTTCATGTAATGAAAATAAATAATAATAAATAAGGAATCTTTAGTTCAGTGTAAAATCAGGCATACAATTAATTGTACATGGCTTTTGCGTGTGGGGAAAACTCCGGCACAGAATGATAATGAAGTAATTGAGTCCATGGCTCCAGAGTTTAATTTATCGATCAGTTTGTGATTGAGCACCTCTTCAATACGCCTGCACATTGGAACATCATCGAATACTAATTCGACTAACCATACTAAAATGCAGTTATGATTTGTACCATAACGGATTGATAGCCGAGAGGTTAGTGGCCTACACTGTGCTACAGTCTTTCGATTCTATTCAAGCTTAAGACAATCGGCGTGAGAAAATACATATTTCTATAGTTCTGCTTCCATTTAATTGGTTGTTACATATGAACATAGGTTTCTTTTTAATGGTAAGATTAAGATTGATATAAACAATAAAACGGAAAATATTTAATCAAAATATTGTCACCGATCTTCTAATGATAATATGTCATCTCTGTGTCATCATCAGACGTTATAAGTCCACTGCTGGACAAAGGCCTTTCCCATCTGTCGCCTCGTCACGTTCTCCCTAATCTCGACAGTGATCTGAAATCTATTTGGGAAAGCCAGAAGTCGCAGGTGGGGGGGGGGTATAGACTGTTGGGCACTGACAGGCATGGAAGATGCGATGTTTTGCCAAAACAAACACCCTGCATAAGATTTGAAGACTGTGCAGGCTCGGTCATTGCGATGGTCATACAGTACACAAGCTCACTTTATAGCGCCTCACTGCTGACTGGGTAATCCACCACAAAATCTTCGTTCGCGAAGCCAAGCATTCATTCATTCATTTATTGTTTTAAATATATATATATTCATTTACAAATTTATCTAAGCGACGTCGCCTAAAAGTTCGGGGTATATGAACAACGCGCCGGCGAACCGAATCTTGCCGCTACCCTAAGCGGCAAGTAACCTTTGTGAGATCGCTGTATACATACCCAAGATTACTATTTCTAAAAAGACGGTGTTATGGTATTTCTTTCTTCATAGTACCTACCCAGTGGCACTAACCATTCAGCTATACTCCAAGGTTTAAGAGTTAATGGCAACGAAAGAAAAAGCGAATCTCACCAGAAGTAAAATTGTGAATTATTTTCTTAGATGCTTGCAGCGATTTTTCAATTCTGCAGTTAGAATAAAGAGAGTTTTTTAAGCACGAGCACTTTCTGAAGCCAACAAGTCTCGCGGTTACCCTTATTAGGTTAGAATTAACAGAGACCATGTTTTATTGATTCGACAATTTGGGTTAGTAGAATGCCTGGGGCGTCGCTCTTCTGAAAAAAGCAATCTTTTAATTTGCTTCTTCGCATCGTTCTTTGGGGGTTTTTTATTATTCTATTTCATGCACTTGAATATTCACAGCAGATGTCTAGTGGTTATCGCTGGAGATTGAATTATAGGAAGTCTTTTCGAATCTCCAGCAAGTTTCTCAGTATCCTCGAAGAACCTAGCATCGCCGTGATCTGGATGATCTCAATTCTTCCACCAATTTCTAATTCATCCAATCTCGGGGTTTTGACAAGGTTCCAAGCGCGCCAATTATTATGTGAACGACCCTCTGTCCCCCGGAAAGGTCCTGGTATTTTTCAATTATTATTTGGTTTCAGTTGGTGTGAAAACCCACTGAAAACAAATAATGACTGGTGGCTTTCACTGGAGATCAAGTGACAGTAAGTCTCCTCAATACTCCAATGACTCTCCTTAGTATTCTAGCCGACTTCAGTAGTGCTGTCGTCTGTATAGCCCCAGCCCCTCCCAGGATTCCTAGTTCATCTAGCCTTTTTGTAATGTTATTGGGGACCGTTCCCAGTGCTCGGACAACTATTGACACTACCGTTACCTTCATGTTCAATTGTTGTTATTATTATTATTATTATTATTATTATTATTATTATTATTATTATTATTATTGAGTTTTCACACCAGTGGTAGATGTTGGATTTCACTGAAGATTAAGTGACAGCAAGTCTCGTCAATACTACCACATTCTCCTTCGTCGTCGTCATTATCATAAATCATGTATGTACATGTGTATCATTAGTGTTATTTTATTATTACTATTGATAAAGTTCATTTCGCAATGTTAATATTCTTCTGAAATGCCATATTTCCCAATCCGTTTCTTTTTAAATGATATCATTTTTGTATTTGTTAAATATTTGTGCTTTTTGTTTGTTTTATATGCTTCAATGTGTAATGAGATTTCTTTTCTTTGTTTTTAGCATTTGAATGTTTTAAGCTTTATGATATTGATGTTTGTGGTCGCTTTTGTGGTTTCATGCAATTTTCTGTGTTTTCCTGCTTCTGTATTGTTGTTCTTTGATGGTGGGGTGCATTTTGATACTTTTGAAATATGGGTTTTTTTCTTAAATGTTTTCTCCATTGTTTTGGATTTTATATTTCCTTTATTCTTTTAATCCTTGTTTCGTTCTTTTTATTCTGTTTGTCCTTCATTCTCTTTTCCGCCATTTTGTGGTGGATATTTTTTACTTCCTGTGCTTTGCAGGGAATGATTTAAACGCAACCAAATCAATTTTAATTAATTCAAACTAAATCGGATGCAGCCGACAGCCGCAACAACTTTTGCTAACGAGACTTTATTACGAGACTTGATTACAAACCGATTTCGCATATTTCTAAATCAGTTTATTCTGCCATACTTTATTAGAGGTATGGTAACCGAGCAATATCGTCTGCTTCTTCATTTTTAATAGAGTCAGTTATTTTAGACAGAGAACTTTTTAAATATAAATGTTATATAATTTCTGAAAAAAAAGTGTAATAAAATCAACTATTAATTAAATTATTTAATGATAAAACCTGCATTAATCTTTGTTTTTTCAAAATTGACAATTAATCAGTTTCTATAAACGCAATAGAAATAGCCACACAATTACATCATAATGCCTTCTACTCCAGGAGAACAAAATAATGTTATTTCGTTCATCTCAGTTCTTCCATGCGATGTAAAGCAACTAAAGTTAAGATGAAAGAAATACAAGACAGAAATTAATAATGTTTTAAAGAATCTGAGATTCTGGATGAAAAGAATTCTAATATGATTGATTTGATCTCTTCTTTAATTCCAAGCCACTAAAATGTGTCCCCTTGATTTGAATAAATAAAAGTTTGAAGGTGTTACATCCAGCGAATGGGAATGCCGAAGTAGATTCTCCTGAATTCCGAAGAATAACACACTTCCTGTCGACCAAATAAGGGCATCTTTGAGTAAATTTCCATTCTTCACTCGTTCCTGACAATAATGATCTACTGTGATTGTCTTGCCTTATCCTAAGATGAAACTTACAATATTGTATTCGCCGATCAGCAATACCTTATGATGTTTTGATTTGTTTAATATGCCTCTATCTGTTTCATTTAAACTGTATCGTTTATATTAATGTATTGCATTTAACCATTTAATCCTTTCGGGGGCAAGTGACTATATATGATCACCTGAGGACCCGTCAGCCACATGCAAATATTGTCGACACAAAGACAACGTAATCCGCACCAATGTGGTCTGCAAGCTTTGCAAAGTACACTTGTGCTTGAACAAAGACAGAAACTGTTTTGAGGCATTAAATTAGCCTGTTTTTGGCCCACACAATAACATTTTAAAATCAACCCGGTGTTATTCTTTTTATCAATATCAATTTTGTGTGTCTATTCATTATATTCAATGTCATTCTTTAATTCTATGTTTTATCTAACTTTTTACTTTAATTTTTAATTTTTTTATATTTTCCATTTTACGTTACTTTTTGGGCGCCTCACCCTATATGATCCCTTCATCAGAGGGGGTTTTGCCCCCATAAATAAAAAGAAGTTCACAAAATTTGCAACTGAAAATATCTTGTAATTAAGTTTAACATACACAAAGGTTGTTTTGATATCTTAAATATTTTTAGGGCTGCCCTATAAAGGGTTAATTCATATTTAATATTTGAATTTTCAACAGTCCTAATGCTTTACATATGTGATATGTGGCTAACTAGTGAGTTCGAGTTGTACTATTGAATTATTATTATGTGACTTATGTTGGTCCGGCAAAATGGATAATCCGGCACGGTATGGTTCTGTAACCAAGGGTGCCGGAAATTGTCATTTATCTTTGACAGGATTTTAATCTTTTGGATTTTTATTGAAGACTTCGTCACGAATGAGAAAAGAAGTTGTTCTTCATTCTCTACTTATACTTATAGGCCGAACCTTTCATTGTAATTTTAGCTGTATGCTTGGTTGTATGGTGGGTGAGTGAGAAGATTTGCTTTGACGTGATTTTAACCCAATAACTACGGCAGGTGGCGAAGAGTAATAGTTATCCATTGCAAGATAAAAGCCCTTGTCCATTGCAAGTTATCCATTGCAAGGAATATATTGCAAGATAAAAGCCTTGACTTACCGAACGAACTGGGTCGCCATCAATCACAATAAAACGGAAATGTTGCTGAGTTAGCCATTTAACTGCAATGGCGTATTGTTCAGTCATTCGCAGTGAATGGGTTAATCTTTGGCATTTTCACTGAAGACATCATTTACGAACATACAAAGGAGGTAAACATGTCTACTGCACCCGTTTATTAAAAGTGGACACTTCAGATCCAATTTATACAGTTACCGTAAACGACAACAAGATGACAGTTCTCGGCCAGATAGACTTCACTTCTCGGCCAGATACACTTCACTTGTACTCCTTGAAATGTTTGCAAGGCAAATCTGAATGAGAATGTATTACTTTTTGAGGAAACCTTTCCATCTCCATCGGGTTTACTTTAGGGATAAGAGGTGAAGATTTTAATAAGAATGAACGAAAATGTCTGTACACGTTTTGTTTTTCTAATTAGATTGATCAACAAAATTGAACTTATTTTTCTTATCAAGGTTGCAGTACAACTTTTCTAGAACAATTCCCGTTGTAGATTGCGAATCTGCGCACAGCGAATCCACCCGTTGTCCCAAGCTCGGCCACCCCGGGTGACCTATATTCGGGGAAGACCTTTCTAAGCCAAAGTTCCTATAATCACTTTTGCTCTGTTTGTACTACGATGCCTAAAATGCTTTATCTCTTACCTACCCCCTATCAAACAGCTCTGCTACACAAGATGTGTATCAGTCAGAACTTTTCAATGCAGAAAATCAAAATCACTATGTATAAGAAATACAAAGAAGATGCTATGCAGAAGGGCAAGCTAGAAACGTTGAGCTTTGGATCTCCTATGAGGCTCTATAAGGGTTATGTGCTAAAATACAGCTTTATCCTCATCATGAAAACTAAACGTGATACAAGAAAACGGAAACTTTCGGAATGAGCATCCAAAATTACATTAAGTAAGCCTCAACTCATGCCTGATTTGTCGTTGACCAGTGATACTATCGGGTGGCAAAACAGTTAACTGCACGGAGAATGGAATCGGTGAACTGAGTTCAAGCTCTGACAGAGGCAGTTTGCGTTCACTTCTTTGGTAAACGCATGAATCCACCTCTGCTATGGGTAAATAGCAGGGTCGTTGGTGTCTTTTAGCCTTGTAAGGTCTTGTAAGGCAGTCAATCGTGGGCGTCGGGCTAGCACCCCAGCAAATGAAGACAAAATCATTGTCTCATGCGTCGCACAACACGAGAGCTATTGACCTGTACCAGAGTCTGATGTTCAAGCCCAGTTACAAAGTCACCAATTTGAATTCTGATTTTTTAAATAAGTAGGCCTTCCTCATTTGGCGGAGCACAATCTTCCTACCCACAATTTCATCGATTTGACCTTGTGCCTTGCCATCCAAAGTTTAGTAAATATCGACAACAGCTCGACCTGCCTCGTAGCTGAAGTATTTCGCATTAGTATCAGAGAGCCATGATTTCGAATCCTGATTTACAAGGCAGACAGGTCCTCCCCATTTAGAAAATTGCAGACTCCTTCACCCCACTTGACGCAACCAATTTAAAAGGTTGACGCTATACAATCTTATTGCCACCTTAATTTCTCAGTATTTGGCCTTGAGCTTATCGAGAATAGATCCACTTTTGGCCAGATACATGGTTGAAATAATTACGTATTTCGCACCGGTGCCATAATTCGGTGTTCGGTACAAAGCCACGATTGTTTATGCTGATTTTCAAGGACAAACAGGTCCTGCCCACAATTGAAATTTGGAGAAACACAATCTTCTCACATCCATTTCCCCGTATTTTGCCTTGTGTCAAGAAGAGCTTTATTAAACAAAAGGGACTAAGTAAGATCCAAAAGAAACTAAAAGTGTTTTAGACAAGGATGAAAAATGACTGATGTCCTGTTTATATATGGGCCTACTTAAGACCTAAGGAGGTGCGGGGTGGCCGAGCTGGTTGAGGAGAGAATGGACTTGGCGAGCCGGGTTCAAACTCCGGCTGGGACAGTTGGTATTCACTTCGCACTATTGCCCTTGGGAAACGCATGTATTAATCCCCCCCAGCTATGGGTAAAGTAGATCGGGTTGGAGTGACGCCGCTTCGGGTGCTTGTCGCTTCTAAGTCTATTTCACATATCGCCAATGGGCCGGGTAAGTAGTAAGTGAGATGTGGAGTCTAAGCAGGGACACCTGAAGCCGTAGCCTGCGTAAGGGTACTCGATTGTTTCAAGCAGCTAAAAGTGATTTAAGCCACGGAGAACAATGACTGGCATTCTGTTTATACAAGTTTATACATGGACACACTTAAGAGATAAAGGGATTAACAGTGGCTTAAACCCTAGAGATTATTTCCCCGTAACAGACGTTTCTTCTTTTCTATAGTTTTGAGAAAGGTCATTAACGTTCAAATGGTTCTTCGGACGATTGAACTCCTCCTTCTTGTTGTTTGTGTTGTAAACACGACGTTTCGGTCGATCCATTCTTCGGCCAGCTTCAGGTGTAAAATCCGAGTGTGATGGATTAAGCAGAAGTTTTTTTTATTTGTAATGGGAGGTAACCCTTATAACACAGGGCCCTGATGTTTCTGTGTCTTTGTCTTGTCGGGTTTGGGTCTGTTACCCCCCTTTAAAAATAAAAGATTTTACACCTGAAGAAGGCCGAAGAACGGATCGACCGAAACGTCGTGTTTACAACACAACCAACAAGAAGGGGTTCAATCGTCCGAATAACCATTTGAATGTTTCTTCTTTTATTTGAATGTTGTTGAAGTTCGGTCGTCAAGTGCGTCAAACTTGATTTGTTTCAAATTTCTTTGTAAGGAGCGGTAATTCTAGTCGGTTGTCAGACGACGACGTTACCGTGGCAATTGAAATCCCAAGCACGTGTCTCTTAAATATTGGAACGGCCAAGGCAAACTTTCAAAGTTGAGATCAACATTCCCTTTCTACGACCCCTTACATCATACGAGGTATGTCCAGAAAGTTTCCAGCCATTTAATATTAACGAAAAAGAAATAGCCTACCTAGGGCAAAGGCGCTTTAGTACTCTGCCTGGGACCATATACACTTATCCTAGCGTCCTTTCCATTTTTTGGAACAGTCTGCAAAGTCCTCTTTCGAGATCGCCATCAGCTGCTTCGTCGTACTCTCTTTAATCGCATCCACGGTCTAAAAAGTTCCTCCCTTCCAACGCCTGCAGTCACAGAGAGCCAAATCTGAACTGTACGGGGGCTCTGTGATGTTTTGCCAAAAATAAAAATGAATCGGCAGGGTCAGTCATTGTGAACGCGACGGTCACATAGTACACAAGTTCATTCAATGTCGTCTCACTGCCGAGAGTGTCAGCTCATACAGTAAGGTCCCCTCTGAGTGGTTGCCAAGTTACATTGAGGCCGCGCAACCGGTTCTGCAGATATTCAAAATGACTGGATACTCGTACTTAATCAATGAACTGCCTCTTTTGTTGAAGTACATGTAAATCCACCAGTGCATCCATCTACAACATGAAAAGCCCCAAAACTAGTGGAGAAGTATTTTTTAAATATTTATCTACGGGTTCAATCGGATATTTTATGGACGAATTTAAAAATCTTCACAACTGGGTTGAATTTTTCAAATAATGTCCACTGCCAATAGTAGAAAAGGTGAGTTCGATCCTCACTGACTGCCCCATTAGCGTGGCCCTGAACCGTACTGAGCGTACTATAGTAAATATCTATTAGCAATGGTCTGCTAGACTAGCTTACTAACCATTACTTAACAGTATGCACTCCAATATATATAT
>VCCN01006721.1:599022-609523 GCA_006491835.1 Architeuthis dux | reverse complement strand
ACACACACACACATACACACACACATACACACACACACACTCACACACACAGATGTCTTCAATTATAGTTAGATTAAATCCGACTTGATGGCTGACTGATTAGCTAACTGACTGGCTGACTGGCTGTTTGGTACTTTCATCAGTACTGTGCTGTCATCTCCTACCACTTATTATTCGGCGGAGTGCCAAGTGTATAAATGGAAGAGTATAGTCGCGTAAACTTGGGCTTTAAGTCTCGCTTTTGTGCGAAATCGCATTTTGAACAGAGCCTCTTTCTGGAAGCAGAGGTCAAAGTCGTTGTTAACAGGAGTGGGGATCAAGTCGTTTGTGAGTGACACATAGTGAACTGGAGTTACGGTACAAGTAACCAAAATTTCTTTATTACTTTGTGCGATCACAGAACAATAAGGACGCAATATACAGGGTGTTTAAAAAAGGGTGTAACCCTCTTTTTGACAACTTGTATTTAACTTATTTCCTGAAAGAGGGTTTTCGAGACTGCTTTGAAAAGCGGAAGTGATGCTGGGAAAAGTGTGTGAGGTTCCAAGAGGAGTGTTACGTAATGGTCAGCGAGAAGCGCTGTAGCAAAAAGATTTTCTCACGATCGAGAAAAAATGGTTCCGTTCGCTAAACAACTAGGGTCAAAGGTGAAGAGTTGGGCACCAGTTTTTGGCAAAATAGAATGTTAGCTGGTCATTAAAAACCGATTAGCAATTTCCGGAGATGACCACTCCAAGAGATATGATCTTAGGGTTATTGAAAACATATGTGCGAAGATTTGATTCCGAAAAGTAGGCGTGGCTTTTTTTAGCCACGACTACTCAGAGATTATAAAAAACAAGGCAAAAATAGTAGCAACAGCAATAAGGTGAACGTCGGCCATGCCTTTGGGTCGCGATGATGCTCCCTTTCCGTCTTTCTCTCTATTTCTCTCTTCCTTCCCTCTCTCTCACTCTCACTGAGTGATACATCTAGTAGCTTCCTCTCGATTCCTCTACTCGTTGTTAAAATCGGCTTGTTTTGACTCTTTCATTCTTTGGTGTACTATGCATGTATCTGTTCCCTCCAATGCATTGAACCCGTACAGCAACAGGCGCTGTCACCAATTCCCAGGCGTCAGCGTCTCAGCGGAAAACGACCGGAGAAAAGCCGAGGCCGCGGAGATGGCTCATGGAAGGCACGCACTAAGTGTGCAGCAGGATGCGATGCAGGAGACAGACAAAGAAGCAATATGGTACAGGCGTACTTTGAAGGGGCCTAAGGTGCTATTTCCCTAGTTACGCTATTTTTCGTTAATATTAAATGACTGGCTATTTTGAAGATATGTCTCGTATATATATCATTATCATCAGCCATTATGAGTCCACTGCTGGACAAAGGCCTTTCCCATCTCCTTCCATGACGAACTATCTTGTGCTAACCTCTGTCACATCTTACCGGCAAACTTTTCTAACTCGTCCCTTCATCTAGTGTCTGTCCTTTTCCTACTGCGTTTACTGTCCCATGGACACCAGTTGGTTAGTTCTTTCCCAATCTTTTGTCATTTCTTCTTGCTAGGTGATCAGTCCATCTCCATTTTTGCTGCTTAATTATTTGTATAATATCCTTCACTCTACTCCTCCCACTGATCTACGTTGATCTTTTTCTATCTCTTAGAGTTATCCCTAGCATTGCTCTTTCCATGGCTCTCTGTGCTATTCTGAATTGATTTTCAGCTCGTTTGGTTAATTTCCATGTTTCGCATCCGTAAGTCATGGCTGGTATTATGCAACCGTTGTATACTTTATGCTTTAGGCACATTGGCAAGGTGCTCTTCAGAATGTCTCTATTCCTACCAAATGCTTTCCAACCTATCGTTATGCGTCGTCTGTTAACTGATCTAAATAGGGAAAGTAAAAAGTAAAAAATGTAGGCTTAAAGATGAACAGAACAAAGACGAAAGCAAAGAATAGCCGCCATTAAATATATGCCAACTTTGGAGTCCTATTCTAGAACGATGGTTAATAATCTTACAGACCATTTCTGGCAAACTACGATCCGCGGCCTCGTTTCATCCTGCCCACCGACCTCACTGAATATGTGACGTTACATACAAAAATGTTCCTATCTATCTTTGGCTAGTGAACAATAGAATTCAGTATCGAAAAATAGAGAAAAGGTTTCATTTTTGCAGTAGCCTCAAACGAATCAATGTTTTATAGTTAAAAATGTTTTAACACTGTGCACGCGGTTTCCATAGCCTTGTATGATCATTGTTTCACTTTTTTGTGTTCGCCTTGGCTCAAAAGACATAAACACATTTCTAATCCGGCCTGCCAGCAAAAATGTTAGCCGATCCGTGGTCTAGTGTGTCGGACCAAGGCAGGAAACGGCGAGAAAACAGGTTTCAAACTCAATTTCGTTAGAGCTCATGCGAACAACTGTGTGACGCGATTGTTATTTGAAAAGAAGGGGGATAAAAAGCCTTCTTTCTTGAGTCATTCATTTCCAGGTTTCGTTTTTAATACGACACGTAGAGACACCCGGGAAACTTTCTGTTCGCCTGTCTGTCAAACGAAACCAGAACACTCGTTTATTTATACAGGTTTCCCCCGATATCCGAGATAAGAGCGTTAAAAGATTTTCGTGATCCGAAATGGCGTACAGCGAAGAAGCAATCACCATTGGTTTATGGAAAAATCTTTTGTGTGTTCCAAGACCAAAAAATGGCAATGATGTTATGTTAGGCTGAGTCGTTGGAGATTAGGGGTGATGAGAGATACAAGACACTGGGTGTAGGAGAAAGAGAGGAAGCCTCTATAACGGCTTGCTGCAAAACAAACGCTATTTTTCGCCTTTTTTCATATAAGTGAAAAACTGTCGGAGAGCGAACTTTTGAAAAGTTGGGAATAGCTGTTTCAAAAGCAACCGTGTGACACGAAGCTTAATATTTGGAAGGAATACATTTTAGAACATTTTACATTTTAGTGTGATAAAAAGTATACAATTTGTATCTACAATCACACATCATAACAATCATATTTACACAATGCCTAAGGCCTTAAACCTTTTTCGGTGGTGTAATAAACATCATAATTCTTCTTAAAATCATTTACATCTGTTGATAGCACTACATATTCCGGTAATCTATTCCAAAGTTCTACCCCTCTATTGCTAAAAAAGAATTTTCTGATATGCAATTTACTTGTATTTGCTTCTACCGTATATGTGTGGCCTCTCAGTCCCTTGTACCCCCTTCTAGTAAAAATGTACATCAGCTATTTCTAAACCACGCATAATCTTGAACATTTCTATTAAGTCTCCCCGATTTCACCTATTTTCTAAAGATGTTAATCCTAACACTTTAGCCTATCCTCATAACTCGTACTTTTTAATTCTGGTACTAACTTAGTTGCTCGTCTCTGGACTTTTTCTAAAAGATTTCAGTAAAAAGGTTTTGATTCAAGTCAAAAGTGCAAATTATCAAATTATACCGTAATCAAAATTTAATTTACTTAATAAGTTATTCAAATGTTATGATACTATTTCCTTCTTTTATGTAGTTAAAGGTGTTAGCATTCTTCATTTCATCCTTGTTTTAATTGAAGTAAATTGAATTTTGATTACGGTGTAATCTCAAAATGTGCGCTTTTGTCTTCAATCAATTTTGGGTTCAGGATTCTACATTTGAGCCAAATGATTTTATTCATTTGGACAAAACCAAGTTCTGGCACAAGGCTATATTTGTCGAGAATCAAGAGAGAATAAAACTCACGATTGATGGCTTTTCAGTTTAGAAACTGAACAATAGTCCATTTTTGTTAGAGCTCATGCGAACAACTGTGTGACGTGATTGTTATTTGAAAAGAAGAGGAATAAAAAGCCTTCTTTCTTGAATCAATCTCTCTGTTGTTTGTTTGGTGTTTATTCATTCAATTTATTCATTTGTTGTTTATAATCGTGATGAAATCAGATGGAATAATTGCGAGAAAAATGGAAGAAGTGGCTGACCGATTTAATAAGGTGCACTCCTTGCGCGGGCGTGGGTCTGCCTTCAGGCGGGAGGACAAAACTTTTGTTTGGGAGGAACATCTGTTTATTTCTACATTTTGTGTTGTGGAATTGCTTGGTCAATGAATTTTCGACGTTACTCTCTTCCTTCTTTCTTTCTTTCTTTCTTTTTTGTCTTTCTTTCTTTTTACCTTTCTTTATTTTTTTACCCTTCTTTCTTTGTGTGTTTCCTTACCTTTCTTTCTTTTTTCCTCTATCTGTTTACCTGTTTCACCTTTCTACCCGTGCCTTTCTTTCTTTTCTCCTTTTTTTTCTTTACTTTTCTTTGTTTCTTTTTGTTTTTCTTTCTTTCTTTTTTTGCTGCATTTTCCTCTTTACCTTTCTTTACTCTGGGTTAGGACTTAAAACAATGTATCCCCAGGATGGTGGTGGTGGTCGTTTTGGAGTTGGTGTTGTTGCTGGTGGTGTTGTTGGTGGTGTTGTTGTTATTGTTGTTGTTGGTGGTGGTGGTGTTTTTGTTAGTGGTGGTTTTGGTGGTGTTGTTTTTGGTGGTGATGGTGGTGTTGTTGGTGTTGGTGGTGTTGTCCTCTTTAACTCTTTTTCCTTCTCCGTCCTTGTTTTCAATATTTTCACTTCCAGTTATTGCGATATGTTTCCTTCTTCTTTGAGATATTATCACTTCTTCGGAGCACTTGTAGATTTTACTTCAAGCGATAAAAACAAAAAAGTGGTTCGAGGATTCTTCTCAAATGTCGCACTGGTGAGGCTCATGACCATACACTAACTTTGAAGGGAAAGTAGGATCTCTTTAAACCACGTGTGTTCCACCTGCCAGTGGCCAAATCGCGTTGGACACACACCAGTTCTCCTGAGATCACTGAAGTTAAGCAACGTCGAGCCTGTTCAGTACCTAGATGGGTGACTGTCTGAGAATACCAAGTGCCGTAACCAGCTGGATATCATGTAGAGAGTCTCCCGTGGCGATCCCGTTAACCCCCCTAAGGAGAAGAACGATCTCTATACTACGCCAAATAACACAAGCTTTCTATGTTGTGTCAAGTTGTAAGATGAACCATTGCCATTATGTGATGAATTATCCCATTAATATCTCTAGTTTTGATCATTATGTTTCAACCGGTGTATTCTCTGGCCTTCTCAATGTTGTCTACATTTTTACAATGACGTATTATCAATATTCTATGAATTAGCCAAACTATTATCCCCATCTTCTTTGTTTCGCACTCTACGTTTCAAACAGGTGCATTATAGAGTTGTGGAGATTGTGGGGTGCACCAACTTATACCTTGTGATCGAAACAACAAAGACAAGGATACTCTTCCTAAAAAATCATGGAATTAACTATGTATTGTAATGCTAGATAGATAGATAGATAGATAGATAGATAGATATCGCGTCCGTGTGTAGAGGTGTGTGGGTATAGCAAATTAATAAACAAAATAACGAGACAAGAAAAAAGAAAGAAAAACATGAAACGGGTAGTAGAGGCTATCAGAAAGGGGAAGAGTTTAAAACACGCAGGTGCCGCAGAACATACCGGCAAGCAACAGATGCTTGCACTAAAAGCTAAAAATGGCAAAATAATCAAAAGTAGGGACAAATTGTCAAAAGTAACCGAAGAATACTATAAAGGTTTATACGCTTCAAATATATAAATACCACAAACTGATAAGCCGACGGGAACTAGTGATATCCCAGACATAACAGAAGACGAAATATGAAATTTGGAAAAGCTCCAGGAGAGGATGGCATAACGACAGACCTTCTAGAATATGCAGGAGAGATCTTGCACAAAGGCCTAGCACAGATATTCACACAGTGGATTAGAGAAAGAAAAGTTCCTAAAAAGCTTCTGTCTAGGAATAGTGATTCTACTCAACAAGAAAGGAGATACCCGCGACCTTGGCAACTACCGCCCTATTACACTATTATCTAACATATATATATTATTCACAAAAATACTCACAAACAGACTAGCAGACATTCTAGATGAAAATCAACACGCGAGCAGGCTTCAGAAGTGGCTACTCAACAATAGATCACTTATATGCAATAAATCAACCGAGAGAAAAGTCATTAGAATACAACAAACCACTATGTTTGGCCTGTGTAGATTATGAGAACGCGTTTGACTCGGCAGAACATACAGCGGTCTTCAACTGTGAGAACTGGATGTTAACTAGAATTACATACAAATCATTCAGAACATAGACGAAAATGGCACTGCAATAATTAGACTACATAAAGATACAATCAAGTTAAAGATAGCAAAAGGAGTAAGACAAGGGGACACAATATCACCTAAACTATTTATAGCGAGCCTTGAAAGCATATTTCGGAAAACTGATTGGGAGGGAATGGGAATAAACATAGATGGAGAATACTTAAGCCACTTGAGATTCACCGATAACGTTTCCATGACGTCAAAAACATCTGAAGAATTACAAAACATGTTGACTGATCTAAATAGAGAAGTAAAAAAGATAGACTTACAGTTGAACAGAACAAAGACAAAGGTAATGTTTAACGATAACGTCCCCAAAAAGACCGGGAGAGGCTCTAGAAGAGGTTGACGAATACATCTATCTAGGACAGGTAATAAAGTTAGAGAAAGGCCATGAAAGCGAAATAAAACGACGTATAACGATTGGTTGGAAAGCATTTGGCATGAATAGAGACATATTGAAGAGCACCTTTCCGATGTGTTTAAAGCGTAAATTATACAATGGATGCGTGAAAACAGCTATGACATACGGACGCGAAACATGGAAATTAACAAAGTGAACGAAGCACCAACTTAGAATCGCACACAGAGATCCATGGAAAGAGCAATTGTAAGGATAACTCTTAGGTTTTGAAAGTGTGCGCCGCGGCGCCCTGGGACGCCGCGGTTAGCTCCCAGGGGCGCCGCGGGGCATTCGATAAGTTTAATACAGTCATACATCGATTTACACCCGACCGACAAACGTCTGATCACAAATACATCCCCATAAGAGCTTACAATTCATTAAGTTTACGGGAATTCCAGTTGGCTGCTGACCTCCGTTAATTTTCTGCTGTCTGCCAACATTCTCCTTATCTCTTATTATGTTTCTTTGTCTTTTGCTTAATGCTATCTTTCTATTATTTGCTGTCATCCTCCCGGCGTGTTGCGCACTGCCAATGACACTGTGCAGCACTCCGATACACTTTGCAACATAAGTATCAGAACCATATTTAAACATGTTTGGCTTCTTTCTTTTTAGCTTTTAATGTTTTGTTTGGCTTTACAGTCATTTTTTAATTGGGCAACCTTGCCGTGGCCTAAAAAAGGGGGTGGGGTTACAGGGGGAACCGGGTGGGAAAAGCCGTACGCCCAAAGAGTTAAAATATGTAATAGTTCCGTGTTCCGATCAACCCATCTAACTGGCACATCTAGTCTTGAACTTCACAATTTCAAGACTAGTTTGCGCTCTTTCTATGGACAAGGTTTACATTCTGGACTGTTCTAAACGATGGCTATCGTGTGGAAGTGTACTGTCTCGTACGTTCGAATTACGGCAGGGATTTTACGTATATCTTGAAAACGAGGGACACGAGTACGCCAAATATTTCGTGGATACAGATTTTGTTTTAACCAAATTTGCATAGTTTTCTGATATTTTTGAAAAGCTGAATGCGTTAAATCTCTGCAAGGACGCAACATGCACATTTCGAAATTGGTAGAGAAGATTTCAGCTTTCAGGAACGAATTATTATTATGGAAAAGAAAAATGAATGAAGACGGTGGCAAAGACTGCTTCCCTTTGTTGCAACAGTTTGTGACATCCAATGATGTTGATTTCACTTTGGATATACAATTCGTTTTTTGAAGAACACCTTTCTCAGCTTAGCAAGTGGTTTAAAAAGTATTTTCAAGAATATCATCATCATCAGCCGTCATTAGTCCACTGCTGGACGAAGGCCTTTCCCATCTCCCTCCATGACAACCTATCTTGTGCTAATCTCTGCCAAGTCTTACCGGCAAACTTTTCTATCTCGTCCCTCCATCTTGTGTCTGGCCGTTTCCTACTTCTTTTACTATCCCATGGGCACCAATCTGTTAATCTTTTCCCCCATCTATTGTCATCTCTTCTCGCTAGGTGGCCGACCCATCTCCACTTTTGTTGTTTAATTAGTTGTATAATATCCTTTACTCTAGTCTTTTCTCTGATCCATGTTGATCTTTTTCTATCTCTTAGCGTTACCCCTAGCATTGCTCTTTCCATGGCTCTCTGTGCTACTCTAAGTTTGTTTTCTGCTCGTTTGGTTAATTTCCAGGTTTCGCAACCATAAGTCATGGCTGGTATTATGCAGCCGTTATATACTTTCCGTTTTAGGCACATTGGCAAGGTACTCTTCAGAATATCTCTGTTCATACCAAATGCTTTCCAACCTATCGTTATGCGTCGTTTTATTTCGCAGTCATGGTCTTTCTCTAGCTTTCTCTAGCTTTTCAAGAATATAATATGGAATAATTCACATGGATACAGGTCCGAATCTCCATCTGACTTTACGTCTGCAGAGGAAGAAAATCTCATTCAGTTACCTTGCGACAATACATTGAAAACTAAATTTGCCAACATGGAACTGAGTTTTAGATATCAGTGAAAGATTAATATCCTCTGCTAAGTGCTAAAGCTCAACAAATCCTAAATCCATTTGCAACGACTTATCTCTGCGAAGCTGGGCTTTCGTCTTTAGTTCTGATAAAAAAAAGTATCGTGAAAAAGATGACGTGAAATAGCAAATGAGTGTGGCTGTCACAAGTTTGATTCCAAGATTTGGAAAAACTGTGTGGTAAACAACAGTCGGTTAAGCAAACGTAAGTAAAAAGAATCATGAAGAAATACTTTTCCTGTAGTTTTGACTGCATCTGACCTTCGTTTCTTCCGGAAATATTTCGTTTTTGGTTGCAAGGTGTCACGACGCACTATTCTTAGAAGCGTAATGCGCCTAGTCGTAGTATACGAGTGGTTACGGCTAATAGCAAAAACATGCACTGAGACGCGAAAAACGGATTAAAGGGACGATATCATGTTTCATACTGGATAAACACAAGAGTAACAAACAAGACAAACTCAGAAATGTTATGGGCAAAATCGAAGTTTTATCAACCGTAAACAAGAATACTCCGGGGACAGAAAATAGTCCTTTGGTCGTTGAGATAAAATTCCGGGGAGAGAGAAATAGTCCTTGTTTGAGGAAAATCAAACATTGGGGTTTCACAACTGTTGATTGTTGGTCCACAGCCTTTTAAAAAGAGCAAAGAGAAGAAGAGGGCGAAGGAAGTCTATACTTCCTCGAAGGTAGTGCTTAGGCTGCTGGGCGGTGCTTCGGCTGGGAGCTGGTAGTAACAAATCTCCGTGCCTCTTCCTCTGTCAACACCACAGCCTCTACTGCCCTACCGCCGCTGCTGCTGTCACTGGCTCTGCTGCCTCTTCCTGCTACTCCTACCGCCACTGCTACTCCTCCCCCTTTCTCTCTCTCTCTCTCCCTCTGTATCGGCGCCGAATTCAAACTCCCGGGGAAACGGGATCTTCTAGAACCTTTCTTTGTCCTTCGCGCGCCAAAACCTTCAACTCGGACGATACGGTGACTTCCCCGTATCTTCCCCTGTCCTTCATTCTTCCGTTCTCTCAAGGGACCTAACTCATCACGACTCAAGAGTTTGCTCCCTTCCATTCTTTCACACAAGGGAAGCAAGTGAGTTGGCTCTAAAGTTTGTGATCGATTTTCAGTGTATGTATAATGTAAAACTCGAATCTAGCTTTTCACTCTTTTTCACTCACGTTTTCTTTTTCTTTTTCTTTCTTTTTCTGCTAACCAACCAAATCACAGGAATGCAAATGCAGTTGTTCAGTATTTTCTGACTTATAGCGCCGTGAAGAAATCCTAATATACCAAGGGCGCCGTGATGCGAAACGGTTTGGGAACCGCTGCTCTAAGATATAGAAAAAGATTAACATGGATCAGAGGGAGGACTATAGCGAAAGGTGTTATACAAATAACTAAGCAACAAAAATGAAGACGGGCTGGTCACCTAACAAGAAGAGGTGACAATAGATGGAGCAAAAGACCAATCGATTGGTGCAGTAAATGCATTAGGAAAAGACCAGACGGTAGATGGAGGGATGCGATAAAAATGGCACAATCGAGGTTGTCATGGAAGGAAATGGGAAAGGCCTTTGTCCAGTAGTGGACTAATAATGGCTGATGAAGAGGATATATATACGAGATCTGTCTGCCAAATATCCAGCCATTAAATATTAACGAAAGAATAGCTCTTGGTACCTCACACACTTATTCCAGCGTCACTTCCGCTTTTCAAAGCCGTCTTGAAAGTTCTCTTTCGGGATTGCCATCTACTTCGTCGCGTTCTCCTTGGTATCATCCACAGACTGAAATTTCCTCCCACATATATAAAACGCAATTATATATATATATGTGCCCTCGAATGCGAGCAGACACTGTC
>VCCN01006721.1:562106-588022 GCA_006491835.1 Architeuthis dux | reverse complement strand
TAGGCTAAGCCTATATATCATATTATTAAGTTATATAACTTCAATATTCCATAAATATAAAAAGCTTTTAAAGTTATTTAAAAAAGTTCAGATCAGGAGTAACTTCCCTTACATGATGGGCAAGGGAATTAATCAAAAGGTTTTCTGTACATAGTTATTTCCCTTGGATAAGAAATTCAAAACGTACGTCTTGTGTATCATATATTATTTTTTTAGATTTGTCTACCAGTTAATACCCGTGAAAAAAATGTACAGATATACAGGTTTCCCCCGCTATCCGAAAGTAGAGCGTTCCTATAAAAACTTTTCGTAAGCCGAAATGGCGTAAAGCGAAGAAGCAACAGTTTTTGGCGTCCCCAGACCCCAAAATGGTGAGGATGATATGTCAAGCTGAGTCATCGGAGTTTATGGCGGTGGGAGCTACAGGAGACTGGGACATAGAAGAGAGGCGAAGATGGTGTGCGCTGCCTCTATAATGACTGGCTGCAAAACAAAAGCTTTATTTTCGCTTTTCGCCCATTTTAGAAAAAGTGAAAGAGTGGCGTGAGGCGAACTTTGGAAAAGCGAGTACTACATCTACTTGAATTATATAGAAGAGTCCATTGTTTGAAATTATGGGTAGGAGATATTTTTATTATTAAACGTGTTACCTTTAAGTGGAAGAGTCCATAGTTACGTACATAGAACCAAGAAAATCACAATGTTCATTATTTAACTAGATAATTGAAAGGCTATCTACGTACATACAGGAGTTTTATTGAAAATAGTTTGTTGTTGGTGTTGTTATTCCAACATGGTTGCCATCTTCTTTGGCTAAACTGGTTAATTTTGGTTTTCAAATCAGTATATGGGCTTTTGTACTTGTTATCAGGGATCATATCTAGAGTTGATTTGGCTGCCGAGTCAGCCCTGTCATTTCCTTTTATCCCAATGTGGCTCGGGATCCAACATAGTATATCTTTTATGAGTTGCATGTGGAGCTTAGTTTTTTCAGAAGTTTGATAATTATGGGATTTTCTAGGTTTTTGTTATCCTTTAGGGATAGTAATACGGAAAGAGAGTCTGAGAATATGAATCTTTTCATGTTACTCTCAGCAATGATGTTGAGTGCTAAATCTATTGCACAGGCTTCAGCACTGGAAATGGATGTCTCATTTGGAAGACGTTTCCTGGCTATTTCTTTGTTGAAAACTGCTGCACTGCTGTTCTCTCATTGTCCTTGGAGCCATCTGTAAACATATAAGAGTGTTTGGGATAGTGTTCTTTGATTTCGTGGAGTTTCTCCTGATAAGTAACGGGATGAGTATTTGTTTTTGTGAGCTCACTTAGGTCTAGGTTTACTTCGGGTTGTTTAATGTTCCAAGGTGGGATATTCGATATGATGGTATCATGTATGTTTGCAAGAGAGTTTTTTTATTCTTTAAGGGTGGATTCCACCCGAAGGCTAAATGTTTTTATTGCATTTTCTTTTTTGTCGAACAGGGGTTTATATTTTGGGTTAATGGTGTAATCACAAGCAAGGTTGGATGGGCAAGATTTCAGTTTTACATGGTACTGCAGGGTCAGTTTTGTTACATCTGATTTTCAGAGGTGCTTCATATAGGCTCTACACTGGAGATGTTTTGAAAGTCCCCAGAACCAGTCTCAGTCCTTCGTGGTGAATAGTATTCCTAGCCGATCCGTATATGAAGGAACCATAATCCAGTTTTGAACGGAAAAGAGATCTGTATATTTTCAGTAGGGTTTGTCGATCAGCTCCCCATTCTGTATGGGCCACTACTCGTAGCAGTTGCAAGGCCTTGTTACATTTTGTTTTTAAGTATTTCAGATGCGGAATAAAAGTCAATTTTTGTATCAAATATTATCCCTGTGAATGTGTACTGATCGACGACGGGTATTTCTGTTCCTTCAAGTTTAAGAACGGGGACGTTGTGCATTTTTCTCTGCTGGAAAAATGAACACATTGGGTTTTTTTTTTAATTTAAAGCCATTGTTCGTTGTCCATTGACTTATTTTGTTTAGATACTGCTGTAATTGGCGCTCTATTGTGTGGATGTTTGTTGATTTGTAGCATATCAAATAATCATGGACGTATAGTGAGCAATTGACCCCAGGACTCAGACATTTAACAATGTTGTTGATTTTTATACTAAATAGCGTTACTAACAGAATGATTCCTTGTGGGATCCCCTCCTCCTGATTTTTGGAGGTCGGAGAGAATAGTTCCCATACGACCCTAAATCCTCTGTCTGACTGGAGGTTTTTTATGAAATTTGGTAATCTGCCCTTCAGGCCGAAATCATGCAAATCTCTCATGATACCATGTTTCCACGTTTTGTCGTATGCCTTCTCCAAGTCAAAAAAGATTGCTGTGTGTTGTTCTTTTTACGAAAGCTTCCCTTATAAATGTATCTAGACGAACCAAATGATCCATTGTACTTACGGATACGAAACATGGAAATTAACAAAACCAACTTGGAAAGAGCAATGCTAGGGATAACTCTAAGAGATAGAAAAGGATCAATATGGATCAGGGGGGCGATTAGAGTGAAGGATATTATACAAATAAGTAAGCAGCAAAACTGGAGATGGGCTGTTCACCTAGCAAGAAGAGATGACAATAGATGAGGGAAAAGACTAACCGACTGTTGCCCATGGGACAGTAAACGCAGTAGGAAAAGACCAGACACAAGATGGGGCGAAGAGATAGAAAGGTTTGCCGGTAAGACTTGGCAGAGGTTAGCACATCTATCTAGGTTGTCATGGAAGGAGATGGGAAAGGCCTTTGTCCAGCAGTGGACTTATAACGGATGATGATGATGATGATGATGATGATGATGATGATGATGATGATATATACATAGACATTACAATAGTGATAAAAGAGAGCATCACTAAGAGTCATCGAAGTAAGTGAATACTATATACTTTGGTTAATGTGCCATGTGTATGAGAATAAACACATACACATAGACATACAACTATACAATCATTTATCGTGTAGCGAGATATATCGACACCTAGTATTATTTCACCAGCTCCCAAAAGTAGATACCAGATGATATAAGCAATCCCGGATCCGCCCCAACATTCAACCAATACTTCTTTATCTCAAGATTTTAGGGCCCTCAAAATATGTCTTTAAAATATTTAAATACTTTTATTTTTTGCGGGTAAAAAGGTAAAATGTCTGAAGTAAACTTGTTTGAGGATTCATTATCTCGCATAGAGATCGATTATTGATCCATAAAAGACTTTGCATTAAATTAAACATCATAATGTTATGAATATTTCATTTTCGTTTTGATTTGTTTAAAAACAATTGCTGAATACAAAAATAGAAGGGCCCAAGAAATGTTATGCACTGGGCTCCATCAATGGTCACTTCGGCCATGTTCAGTAGCACAGCAGTATTGAGACTAGAGGGGCCATTGACATTATCAGCCTATTGCAATGTTTCTCAAACTGTATTGTATGACGGCACACTAAGAAATATATTTTACATTTCTGTATTCGTTCCTGACTTTCCATGTGATATCTCCGAAAGTTCTCAACGAATATCAATGAAATTTTGTGGAAGGGTAAGACACGTATTACATAAGATGTGAGGGGGGATCCCGGAATTTGTTTGTGATTGAGATATATTTTGCCGGTTTTTTCCGTGCATTTCTGTATTCGCTCCTCTCTGTCCACACGATATTTCCAAAGGTTCTCAATAGATTTCGACAACACATTGTGAAAGGGTGGGAAATAGGCTGCAGAAAAGGTGATTACATTTTTGGATGGATCCATGCACAATGACTTAGTCATAATTGGAAGAAATATACATTCACAGTCGTCCATTTTGAATTTCAAAATGGCCATTTAAGCTGGGCATCTGGCATTATCATTTTAGTACCACTTTTGGTACCAATATTTCCGCTGGCCCATGGACTATAAAGGACTTTGTGTTAAATTAAGCATCATACTTTTATGAACATTTCATTACCGTTTTGATTTGTTTGAAAATAATAGCAAAAAATACAAAAATAAATAGAAGGGCCCCTAAGAAATGTTATGCACTGGGCCCGATTAATGTTAAATTCGACCATGCCAGTAGAACAGAAGTATTGAAACTAGAGGGGCCAATGACATTATCAGCCTACTAAAAAAATGAAATGAATTACACAAAACCATTTCAGATGTTTACTATATGATAATTATATTACCGCGAATAGCAACCAATGAAAAAACAAGTTTCAAGTCAACCAGAAAGAACCTACTAAGAAATTAAACCGCAAAAACAAAATCATCTATGCCTGATTATTTTTTAAAAACTTATGCCTGAATTGATAAACATAATTTTCAGTAGTCAATGAACTAAACTTTCATATCAGCATATTGATGTACATATTCATCAAGCTTTTTTTCCTTTCACCCGTCGCAAAAAAGTTTGACATTTCACATAAGCTAGTGATAAAACCACTAGATCGGTCACTCTGTGGTGAAAGCGGGGCAGACACAATACTCGTACTAGACACGTTCAAATCTCGAAATACTTGTTTGTGTATTTGGAAAGATTTACGCGACACACACGGGAGATAGTTGTGACACACTATTGTGCCGCGGCACACAGTTTGAGAACCACGGGCCTACTGACTAGGCGCCAGGCTGCACCGGCCCACAGACTGACAGGCCAAACGGGATTTTGCCCGGTTTCCCGGCGGTCCAATCCGCCCCTGCTTACACAGCTAAATACGGTAAAATATTAAACGCGGTTTTAACCAACACATCTAAACACAAACAACAGTAGCGGTCATATTTCTTAAAGTACTAAAATATGGCTAAAAATGTCAAGGTTTTTATAGTCGTGCTGACGTTATGAAAAAGGAAGATAATTTTTAGTTTCGTACTTCATAGGGTTCAGAGCTGGCACCGTCGTGGTAATAAAGCCATTATTCTTTATGCTAATCCTGGCCTTTGTAGCCTGTTCCCAGCAGTGCTTCATTCGCCCATGTCTACTTCTTTCTGGCACGTAAAATATCTCTTTTCTTCCACTTAATATTTCTGCCGCCTAGGGCCCATTTAAGTGTTTTTGCATCGCCACTTTTAACTACGGACATTTCTTCAAATGCCGTCTCTTCTTGCTTCAAATCTTTGGTCATTCTCTCTACATTCTTTTTCGCCCCAACTAGGAATAAACGCCTCAAACATAGGCCCTTTCGAGAATTAACAATGACCATCGATGACTTTAGTTTCTGTTAAATCTGGTTTAGCGGAGCAACTCCTTAAAATGTCTTCTTGATTAGAAACTATCTTTCCTGAATGCCTGGCGTATTTTCTTTTCTGCCATTTGCCTTGTTTTATACACTGATTTCCCTGTCTTGGTCCCCTTATCCAGGTTCGATTATAGCCATTGGTTTTGCGGGTTCGATTATAACTCACTACATCAAGTTAAATCTATTTCGGAACACGAAAACCGGCTGACGGCAGAAAATCCCTATTTATCTTAACTCTTCATCACAAAAACCTCTCACTCTAATTCCTTTTACATAAATATGTATCCCTTTTTAAGTATACCTTTTTCATTGCAATGTTTTATTAAATATAACCTTTTTTCATCTGACTCCTTCTTTATATTTTCTTTATTCATATTGACCGCCAAAAACCAATATGGCCGATGGCTTTCCTCATCTTTTTGACCACGTGACCTCCTTCCTCCCTGACCGGGAGGACACCAACTACTATTACTACTGCTGCTGCAACCACTGTCCGCTATGACAGGTCACTCTGGCTATTACCTTTTTACCTCTAATTTCGAATGGAGAAACGATCTACATTCTCTTACAACTCAAATAACTTCTCCCTTCTTTAACATCTTTACATCCTTACAAATTACAACCTTGTAGAAACCCCAAACAGACATAACAGTGAATCGTCCAGGTGTAGACTGGGTCAGCTGAGTTCAAAGAGGGGAATCGACTCGTGGTCTAACCCCAGGAGAAGGGTGCGGCCATATACTGATCCAGCAGGCCCCGTGCCTACCGTTGTTGTCTTGTGAATAAAAGAAACAAAGCGACGTGTCTCGTAAATACGATGTCTTTTTAATTCTCTTTGGTAAATGCTTATATACACATGTACATAGTATTATGTATAAGCATTCAAACACAAGTTGAAGCAATTAGCTCTCAGAGAGAGAGCGGGTGGGGATGAAGAGCCCCTAAAAGGTGAGACTAATTACGAATAGCGAGTTACGACGGCAGTCGATAATGACGTATCAAGATTTCGACTCGTATTTTTCCTGTCTCTTGAGCAGAATCTCGTCTCAAATCCTAGCTGTCCTGTCTCTTCGGTGTCTCTACATATTCCTTTCATAATTGATATCTCTTTGTTCTTTGTTTCCAACTTAATTATGATCGTTTGATAATTAAACAAATAAAATGAACATAAATTCCTCACCAATCCTACACGGCCTTTTAACCTCTTTTAACCTTTTCGTTTTTAGAATTACTAATTATTCTATTTTCTTTCAATCTACAATCTGTCTGTATCTGCCTATCTACCTTGTGTTTTACCTTCATCAAAATACCTTTTTGTTATGGGTACGGCTATCAGCTAATTCCCATCTTAATGTCACTCATTCTTGCTTGGAATTGAAATTGTACCAGGGCAAGGGAGATTACTATTCAACAATCCCCTACACCGCCCCTTCCTTGCGTGACCTGGAGGTACCCTGGGATCGCATTTGTACATTTTCTATTCATTACTCGTGTGATTATTATGTGATTATCTATCTAACCGTCTACCTATCTATCTATCCAATATTTATATCTATCTATCTTTCTGTTTATTTATTTATCTGTTTATCTTTTTATCTATCTATCTATTCGTTCCCACCTTCCTAAGGTATATTTCGCTACATACGCAATTGTTTTCTTACTTCATGTGAATAAAAAGGTGCAATTGTCTTGTTGTCTAATTGGATATAAGTAGATTTCAAATTATCATTGTCCTGGTCACAAAAACAAAGTTTGAAGGAAATAATTGATATTTTCTATACTTTTTAAACATACCGTACTGGGAGTTAATTCCGGCCTGCTCCTAATACCGGCCACCTAAAGTTTGGGCCAATTGCGTAGCTAGAGTTTGTGCCGCCAGGGGTGGTCCTTGAGTTTGCCGCCCCTCCAAGAAAAACACAACACAATACACATCAAACATGCTCAAACTGTTTAACAAAAAGTGAAAACGACATACGGGGGGGGGAGTAAAAACCTTTGAAAACATTAGGACACCATGTTTACTTCTAAAATGGCAAAACTAACTATAAGAATTATCTGTCTTGCTTTTCTATTAGCAAAATCCTCGATGCCATTGTCGAAGTCTATTTCGTCTGTCAGTTGTTGTTCTATAGACATTATGGCAAGATTTCTCAACCGCAAGGTGCTCATAGTAGATCTTAGGTAATTCTTTATCAGTTTTAGTTTAGAAAAAGACCTCTCACAGGTAGCAACACTAAGAGCAATTGTGAGAAAAACCTACAGTAGTATTGCAATATTTGGAACCGAGTTCCCAAGATTATGCTTTTGAACAAACTGTAAAGGTTCAGGGGAGCCTACCTTCCACGATTCTGTTTTGTCTTGCGTAGCAACAACAGCAATACAACGCTGAAGTCTTTTTCTCTCAATGAGGGACTCTTTCTTATCAATGTCATCGTGATCCTGATCTAGTTGACACTCATATTTATCACCCAAAAGATTCAATGGGGGTAAGGAAGGCATATTTCTCAGCAAGTTCATAAAGTTATTTTATGGATCACTCTGTTCAGCCAAGAAAACATTTCTCTCCTCAACTTGTGATCCTTCACCAAACATGTGTTTCTTCTTTTTATATCGACGCTGACACTCCACGACTATGCACAGATTATCACAAATTCCTTTGGCATTATTCAATAGCTACATGTCCAGTCCTTTGGTTTGGAAGTAATTCTGTGTGTCGTTAATTTCTAGAAGGACGGATCCTCACAGGCCGAGAAAGCACAAAAAGGAAAACGATTGTAACGCATCAAGTAGCATTTTCTTCTTCGCCAGTTAACTGTTTTAAAGCACTTAAGCTTTTTGGGAAATGTTTTTACACCACTCACAGCTTCTCCCCTTGCACTCCACCGAGTTTCTATTACGCGCTTGACACTTTGACCATGGACTGAAGTGAGAACAACACAACGATGGGTTGATGAAGAAAAAAAACGTGAACAAACGCCCCAGCGTTCCAAAACAAGTAACAGAATTCAGAGGAGCAGAAGCTGCATGTACACCCGCCAAATTCAGCGTGTGATTTGACAAATTCTGCTTTTCGATTAATTTCCTTGATACGTTTTTGAACACCAGTATGTTGACCAGCCATCACAGCAGCATTATCATATGTTTGTTCTCTAAAATTGTGAACATCAATTCCATCATTTTCTAATTGTCCCAAAAGTTGAAATATTCTGGGCGGTTTTTACCTTTGGTTTCAATGAAATCAACAAATGATTCCACAACCTTCACTTTATTCCCATCGATCATAACGTAGCGTAAAACTTGGTTCGTTTGATCCTTATAAGAAATATCAGGAGTGCTGTCAAATATCATGGGAAAGTACTTGGCTTGTTTTACTCGCTCGATGACTTTGCTTCTTACGCCCCCACCCCCCTCACACACACCAAATGTCTATAAACTCGTTCTGAATAGTTGGCGATAGATAAGAGGTAGCACATTTTTCCCAGCTTGATTCTTAGTTCACGTAGCACTGGATCATATTTTGCCAACAAATAAACTAACTCAAAAGGATTTCCTCTATTTCCCGTTGCTTCAGGTTCAACGTCACTCTCATTACTCTCATAATTAATTCTTTCTCGGTGACCCCGTAAAGCCACATTCTGTTGAGCTAGGAATCTAATGATATCAAACAATCTTGAAAGGATTCCCCCCCCCCACTTCTCCACTTCGTTTTCAACAACTTCTTGTTCCTTTTTATCAATTGTTGCTCCACGAGCGATCCTAATTTCCAACTCCTTCCATTGTGTGAAAGTCCGAACGTGAGCTACACTGGATTCAGTTTCCACCACATGTTGAATCCATCCACAGAATTACAATTTGAGTGACTTCTGTCTGAAAACAGTCTGCAACAAAAGCAGTAAATAGCTTCCTTAGAAAGGGCGTACACCATCCACGATCTCAATATTTCTTTCACCATTTGGTAGAGTTCGGAAAAACTACTCGCGGGTTTTCTTGTTCGTCCTTTGATTGACGCACCTTGACGCATCACTTCACCGATATCAGAATCTAAATGTTGAACCACGAATCTTGACATACCAGTAGGATCCATATGTCATCGTTAATTTTGCTTGGCCAACATCTTTCAACTCCACAGCCGGAATCTTTTCTTCATCACGCTTTTTTCTGGCTTTTCTTTTTCTGGCTTTATTTCTGGCTTTTTTCTGCCTTTTTTTCTAGTACTGTTTGGCTTTAAATTGAAATTTCAACTTGGCAACTCTGTCTGTCCCGGAAAACAACTTTTCTTTCAATGTAGTAGACCAAAAGCCCCCCCCCCCCAAATAAAAGTGACACCCGGGATGGACCACCCCCTCTAACTACGCTACTGGATTTGGGTGTTCAAAGACTTGAAACATTTAAATGGATGCCAGTCGGAGGTGTTATTTAACGGGCTTATTGTGATGTTTATGCTGGCAACGATTTACAGAGATCGCTTCTTTAGTGTCACTCATCTCTAATGGCTACACAGTAAACATTTATCCTCTTTAAAGGTAAGTGTTACAGAATTACAAAACGTAACTTCAGAAAATTAAATCCATTGACTCAAACTAGTAACCAGATACTGTATTTGTGATGATATTTTTTCTTGCGGGCTTTTACCAAAATTAATAAAATCACTTTCTAGAAAATATATACGGTTTCCTTAATATCGGCATAATTTGGTAGAGGTAATAAGGACACATTTTTTTTAAAAATAAGAAACTTGTACTAACCTCATTCCTTCTTTCACCAAATAAAATGACTAGCAAACTGATGTCTATAAGAAAGAAAAGCATAAACTACCAATGAACTGTTGTAACCAACAGCCAGTTCAGCCAGGAAGAAAATCAGATTCAGCCGATACCAAAAATTAAGCTCAAACGTTGTGGTAACAAATATAAAGTCATAAAATAAGATTTTATACTAATTGTAGTGATTTATAGTTTTATTGATCTTATATTTTTTAGTTATTTATAATAAATATTTTAAATTTCAGACAGATATTTTTTATTGCTGATCATTATAATAAAGAATTCTTACCTACCAGGTAGGCGAGAACTAGTGTTATAATATCGGCACATGCCTATATTATGGAGTCGTAATATTAGCATTTTTTTTAAATTATGGATCTAGAGTACTACTACACAAAACGTGTTTACACTTAATAGGTATGAACAAAAATGAAAAAAGTCTCAACCGTGTAAGCAACGCCTGATTTTAAAAGATGTATAGTAGACAATGCAGTACACATATATTTGAGTGAAATGCAGCTCCTATTATTTGAAATAGCGGTCAATTTACTTGAACAAAAAGCAGAATAAAATATATTAAAAATAGTCTTTCATTATTTCTGTATATTTAATTATTCGTGTTTGTTGTTATATTGTTATATAAGTTTCAGTCGAACCACGACATATAAAGAATACAAAAATATACATTTCAACAATGTTGTTCATACTTAAAATGTCCATATTCTAATCTATAAAATGATGGGTTTGGGGGACTTTTAAAATCCATATAGGTATTGTCAGGGAGGCAAAGATGTTTTAACAAAGTTGACCCAAGGGAGTGACCCACTTTTGCAAATTGAACTATCTTGATTTCGAAAATGATGTACAAGATCTTTCTGGTAGAGTTTACAGTTCCCATGTAAGTTTTTTTTTCTTTCTATCTTTATATTAATAATGGTATGGTGGTTAGGGGTCTGTTGGTATGGGTAGTTGTGTACATCCCACCGGTGCCAGTAGTATTGTTGTATAGCCATCTTGATCCGCAGGAGGAAAATCCTGAACTTGGAGAAAAAGGAAGACTCGAAACTTGTTTATAAAAATATGAGGATATATTTTTATTTCATAGGATACATTGTGTCGTGGAGGAGAATGAAGAGTGTGAGAGAGAGCCGACAGACTGTTCGTAACAGGGACATTGGTCTTGTGTTTTCCCAGGCCTGGGTGGTATGTCTCTCTGAGGGCGTCCGGTGTCTCTCTGCTTTTTTCAAGGGCCTTTTATCGGGCGGGAGGTATAGATGTTTTAACAAAATGTACCCAAGAGAGTGACTCACTTTTGTGACCCCTACCAAGAAACAGACCCCTAACTACCATACCAGTATTAATACAAAGATTTGCCAGCCACCACCTGCAAGTTCAGTCAACATCCTGTTTATGACTTTTCAACTCTGGTCTGTCTTCCTGACACCTTGCAGTTTGGTGTCTCCGTCGATATTCTGTGTACTTTAAACATCCGTGGGGGTCAAATCTGTGACCCCTGACCAAGTATCCAAATATCCAACAGTATCTGTTTGGGCCGCAGTGAAAGCCGAGATCAGGAATGCTGAGTATTTGTTTTCTTTTTTTCAACTCGATTTTCGGTCTTGTGTGTTTTGAACAATTATGACTTTCATTTCTCCCGAATATATTTCTGCAAACAACAAAAAAATACCTCATGAAAGATTTCCATTGTTAAAGTGAATCCCCGAACCGGTCCAGTATTTTTATCGTGCGTTCGCCTGTTAAAGAAAGCAAATATTAATAAAAACCGAAAAAGAAGAAAGAAAATCAAACATCCTAACCTAATAACTATGTGGAAAAAGTAGCATATGCTACGGGCTCCGCATTTTCAAGGGCCCCGCGCTAATTTCTTGTAAGCTATCAATTCCGATTCAGTGATTCTGCACTTGTTCCATCGCTATATGCAGTAGCGGTGATATACCCGACTTGCACCCCCCATGCAAATTACTAAATGTGCGCCCCTCAAAAAAGTAAAAGGTTTAAACGGTAGATCCGGTTGCGCCCCCTGCACCCAATCCCCCCGCAGTTGTGGGGTCTGTGTGTTCCCCCGCGCCGCCTCTGCTATATGTTACACGTATATTTTCATATCATAGAGAATAATTAAAATAAAAGTGAAAAATGTACTAATGTAATTGAACTTTTGCAGATTCAATGTAAATAGATATATCATTTGGTATTATTGGAGGTTTTTGAGTTCTTAACAGCAATGGCGTCTGTTATGTTTATATATATGTATGTTAAATCGAGTAATGTATATGTTAAATCAATAAACATGCCGAAGCAAGCTCCCAGAAGCCCCCATTCCGTTTCCGATCCCAGAAAACGCGGACCAGAAGTGGGAACGGGGAAAGCCCAGTTCTTAACAGGCGAACAGCCCTGGCACATGTGTTATCTTGTTCCATCTTCTTTTCTTAACACGCTTAAACACGGTTACGAATCAAACGCATTCTAATCACACACATCTAAAACAGAAAGACTAACAAAGCGAACAGAAGAACTAAACACAACAACAATGTTACAGCGTCTACTCATGAGACTAATTTTCAAGAACGAATTCTAATTAGGATGTAATGCTGCTCAAGCTGCTGATAACGTCATACTATTGAAATGTCAGACATATTTGTCGTATTATCTGCTTGCATGCCAAATGAAGACATTTTATTACTTACTATGTAAGTAAAAGAAATTAATCACTGCTACCCACAAAAGTGGTTTATTGCTTTTTTGTTATTCATGTGTTCTGACATTTATATGTATCTATGTATCCGGACTTTGCCCAGCCCTAACCGTTCATAGTAGAAACTTGAAATGTTCCACACACCCACTTCTCTTGTTTTTTGTTTTTTTGAAAATTCCACCCCTAAATAGGTTTTTAGAGAGGAGGTTCAATATGCAATGCAAGTTTATGCTAAATTGGTCACTAGTTTTGTGCTCGCCTGTTTTTCTTTTTAATTCAGACCTTTTTAGTGATCACAGCCCAACAAAAGGCGAGGGCAGTAACGTATTCATTGATCACCCTTTTTTCCAACTTTTTAATTGATCACTTCCAACAGAGCATATATGGGTAGCGGTGATTCATAATTTCCCTTGGGATGTTAGTTATGTGTATTTTCTTAATTTAAGACCCTCTATGCTACAGTACCCCCCACACTAGTTTAATCGGGTCCTGGGTTTCATAAAATATTTCCTGGCGTTTCTGTCCATGGAATTCTTCTTTTTTTTCTGGGCCAGGTAACATCTTTTTGAAAAAATATATATTCTTTTTGGGGGTTTGATTTTCAAAATTTTAAGATTTTAATTCTTTTTGGGGGAATAACAGATTTTAAACTTTCTCTCTTTTTTTTATATAAAAAATTCGTAAATTATTTCGATTGGCTTCTTCTTCTTCTTCTTGCTGTTGTTGTTGTTTTTAAATACAAGTATGTTGCAAAAGTGCTTTCTCTTCTTACCTTGTATTTGTATTGCTATATTTCGTCAAGAAACAGAGGGCCTGCGCGGGTCTGCCCATAAATGTTTTAAGATGTTTGAAAAATAAAGAGATTAGAAAATTAATATAAGACATAAAACCGGAACAAAGAAAATATAATTCGTACTTCCGTAAAAATGGCAGGAGGTGTGGGTACAGTTTAACATTATAATTACATTACATTATAATAGGACCCCTTTCCTAAAACATTTAAGAACATTTCTAAAAACTAACACATTTCCAAATGATTTGAAGGTCTAACGGATTGAAAGCACCTAAAATTGAAAGGAAAAAATCTTAAAAAGGTTGAAATATATTCGTGAAAGTGGCAATTAGTTGTTTATTCGGACCGTTAACTCCGAGATACCTGGGTCTTTTTTTTATTCAAACCATACAATTCTTAAAAAAGTTATATATTTTCAGTAATTAGGTGCACAAGAACCTGTTTACTGAAAATTTTAATTTTAATCGGTTCTAATCCAAAGTTCAATATTTTCTGCATGTTGACATATGGTTATTTACGTATAAAATGTAAACAAGCAATCGGACCGATCGTAACACACCATTTTTCAATTGCTGGGGTTTTGTCACCATTATAGCCAAATTTCAGAAAAATCGGTCAAGATTTGAGAAATTTTCCCAATTGTTAACCAAAACAACTTTTTTACTTATAAAATATTAAAATAAAAAAATCGGATCAGCCATATCCACCAGGTAGAATCTCTCTGCAAAATGTTATTGAAATATATTAAGGAGTAACGATGTTATTCAATTAAGGAAAATAACACAACGACACCAACGACGACGCCGCTGTTGGGTTTGAAGTTATAATAATAATGGAGTTGGTAAAAGGGGAGAAGTGAGTTAATGTAGAATGAGAACGTAAATGGTTTTTCCATTCAAAAGTAGCGGCCAAAATAGTCGTTGCCTGTAAGAGTAGCCATTTGCAGTTGTAGCTAGCTGTAGTAAGAGTGAGAACTAGTAGTAGCAGTATCGGTAGTAGTGGTAGTAGTTGTTCTCACTGGAAGAAGAACGAGGCAGGAATATATGCATGTAGCACGTGGTCAAAAATGAAGAAGACATGTATTTTGGCGGGCGAATATGAACAAAGACACGATTATTGTAAAATCATAAAGAAGGATAAAGGCGTAAAATAGAAATGAAATAAATTGAATTTTAAATTTAATTGAAAAACATATAAAAGAAAAATGACGTATATATATATAAATCGGAAAAGAGGTAAAAAAAAACGTATAAAGAGTTTTAGAGAGATTGTACAGAGTAAAAGGCAATAGTAGTTTCTGTGTTTGCCGGTTTTTGTGTACCGAAATGGTTTTGTCTGTGATAGAGAGGTTATAATCTGAACCGTGATATCTGGTGATAGTCGCACCAAACGATATGTTTATCGCGGCAAAGAAATCGGTTAAGAACAAAAAGGCTTAGGACAAACAGAAATAATTGATATACCGGTATAGAATGGTGATTTTATAATCAGAAAGAAATTTAAGACATTTAGTCGCTAGCCTGATGTGGTGGAAACTAAAGAGAGATCCTTGGTCATTTTGATCTCGTGGAACCTATGTGAGTTGTTTATTCCTAGTTTGGGCGAAAAGGAATGTGGAGAGAATGACCAAATATTTGAAGTAAGAAATATCGGCATTTAAAAGAAATACCCATATTAAAAAAGAAGTAGCGATTTGAAAGCACATAGTGAGCCCTGGGCGACTAGGGTACTAAGTGAATGAGGAAAAGGTTTTACGTACCGAGAGGTTGACACGGGCTAGTAAGACCTGAGCCCTGGGCGGAGCAGCCATGAAAATCCGTATAAACGGGGTTTGTTATACTCGTGCTGACGTCACGGAAAAAAAGGAAGCTATATTTAGTTTGGTATGTCATATGGGTTAGGGCTGGTTTAATCGTGGTGATAAAGCCAGCTTGATATTAATATCCCTATTTTCGTATTTTTAGAAAATGACCGCTACAACGCCACCGACAATGACAACAACGACGTACATCCATTGATAGCGAATGATATTCCCCCGGCTTTTTTTCCCGAAAACAATCAGATCAGCCATAACTCACTATCCCCTAGGTAGAATCTCTCCACAAGCCTACATACACCATTTCATTGAAATATATTAAGGAATAATGAAGTTATCCAATCGAGAAAAAAGACACAACGATGACGACATACGGACATAGCGGGGACAAAAATGTCTTCTTGGTGAACGGCGTCGCGTCTAAAAACCGAATATTTACCCTTTTTTCCTAAGCCGTATTTAAAACGCAGTTTCAATGTCTCGTTTTACCCTTCTTTCTATATGTTCTGTTGTACTAGTTTACACTTGCAGTCAAAAAATGACGGCTTAATTCAGCAATTTGGCAATTGCATTTATGTACTTATAAAATATCATAGACATTATGTTGCGCAACATTTTCTTGTTTATCTTCAATATTTCCTGAATATCAAACTAAACTAAAGGTAAAATTAGGTAAAGGCACAATTTATCAAGTTTAACCTAACATAAAATTCTATTTCTACTAAGTTACGTCACCAAATCGATATAAATGGGGTACAGTACTTTCGTCTAAATCACTTTAGTAAATATCAGTTCTGTCTAATTCACTTTAGTCTAAAATCACTTTTGTCCTCACAATATCTACAAAAGTTCTCAATGAATTCCAAAGACATTTTGTCGAACGATGGGCCATTGGTTAAGGCGGAATTGATGAAATGTTGGGGTGGATCCAAGGATTTCTTTTATATTGAGAGGAAAACAATTCCAGGATCTGTCCTAAAATCTAATAATATCTGTACCTATAAACGCCATGGTTTGTGGCTTTGTAACGCTAATTTGGTCACGCTAAATGTATGTCCATATCTAAGTATGTAGACCAGCTACAACTTGGTTAGTACATAATGCACATTATTACTCCACAATAGAAAACCGATCCCCCACTTTATTGATCCTCCACTTCATGTACTGAGATTTTTAAAAGAGTCTAAAATCTGTGTTAAGTAATCTTCGTTTGTTTTTATACCATTGTATTCCGACATGTGTTGGGGCTTTGTAATGATGTATGAAAAATATAAAAATCCCAACACTTAGATCTGAACATATATTTAGTGTGACCAAAATCAGCATTACAAAGCCACAAACCGTGGCGTTTATAGGTATAGATATGAGTAGTATGACCCCCATCATATTGACCCCACTTCAAGTACAGAGACTCTAAAATAAGTCTAAAACCGGCTTTAAGTAAGCTAAAATAGTTTTAGGTATAATGTATTTGTATGTATTCTTTTTAAAATCCAGTATAGGTGATAGAATTTAAATGTAAGCAAATCACTTAACTCCACCGTTCTGAATTGAACGGAATGGTTAGTACATAATGGAGTGTTTGTCTGAAATGAGCAATTGCGTTGTAAATAAGTCCTGGTTGATAAAGATTTGGTCGGGTTCATTTTTAAAAAGCGAAAATAATTTTCTTTTCATACCATTTTATTCAGACGTAATTTGGTGTTTTATATACAAAATATGAAATGTGTATCTGGTCTACAGATTTGTTACTTGAAGCAATAGATATGGGGATTCAGTTTGACACCAATACCAATAGCAAACCGATCCCTTCTTTATGTTCAGGTATATCTTACGCTAAGATGTATTAATCATGGGGGGTCAGTTTATTACTGCACAACAATTTGACACTGATTCCACACTTTATTGATCCTCCACTTCACGTACAGAGATTTTAAAAAGAGTCTAACATCTGTTTTAAGCACGCGAATCTTCGTTTTATTTATACCATTGTATTCGGACATATTTGTTGTGTTCTTGTTGTTCTTCTTGTAGTAGCTGTGTGAAATTAGAATGCGTTTTGATTCGTAATCTGTTTAAGCGTGTTAAGAAAAGAAGACAGAACAAGATAACACGTGTGATAGGGTTGATTAGCCTGGTAAGAAGTGACCCTTCCCTGTTCCCACTTCCGGCTCCCGCTTTTGGGACCAGAAACGGAACAGGGATTGCTGGGAGCTTCCTCGGCATGTTTATTAATACAGATATATTTATATAAACATTATAATATTTAGGGGCTATATATGAAAAGTATCAAAGTTGTAGCTGGTCTACACACTTAGATATGGACAGATATATAGAGTGCCCAAAATCAGCGTCACAGAGCCACAGACCATGACGTCTATAAATATAGTTTCCGATATTTCTGAAATAACAAACTTAAATTTTGCCAATTGAGTCACGATACACAAAATGTGTATCTTCTTCCAATCGTGACTTCGTCTTTTATGTTATTTAACGAAGTGGAACGCTGTTGGAAACTGTTTTTGAATATCGTCGGTTTAACAATTGATCTATTATAAAAAAATGTAAATCGCCTTCTCATGGCGACGTACTGCTTTATTTTTTTGTCACGACTCAAAACCAAGAAATATTTTTTTATCACTTTATCTTAGAGAATTGCGTCATTCTCAACCAGCAGTGTATATAATATGTATTTCCGATGTCGTTGCAGAAGGACCCTTCAGGATCTTTTATTGTTTCTTTTGTGTGTGGTTTGCGCCAGTCAGTCATTCGTGGCCGAGAGGCCGAGGGCCATAGAAAACAGGTCTATACTTTTTCACAAGCAAATAAATATGTCAAGCAAATTAAAAAGACAAGCGGACGGACTCTATAAACATGAGTAACAGTTACTGAAAATGTAATTTAAAATTATGGACGTTGGCTTTTGCTGGGAACTAACGAAAAATAACCATGGATTTTATTATTAAAGATGTAAGTGAAATTAGTTGAAACGTGTCTCTTAATAATACAATCCATGGCTATTTTTCGTTAGTCACCACCAAAAGCCAACGTCCATAATTTCAAAATCCTTTAAAAAATAAGAAAAAAAAAGATTAAATTGCATTTTCTTTTTCTCTCCGAAAAAGACCCCAAAAGATGGGTCTTTATCATTAGTCCCCATCACCAGTGGCGATTCTACGAGGGGACGGAGGCCATGTCCCCACCAGAAATTTGGCTGGCCCCTAGGTTGCCCCCCACCCACTTTCATACGCTTTAATGTAGGGGTGTAGCTGATATATGATTGATTATCTCAGAATTTTCGAGAAAAAAAACTATGCCGTAAAAATATAATAATTTTGAACATGGCAGCTTTTAATGTAGTGTATCGGCACAAGAAGCCGTGGACAAAAGGGGAGAGGACCTCCATTTCCATTTAATGATCGCTAGGGGAGGAGAAAGCCCAACCCCACTTATACTTACATTTTAAAAATCATTCATATATGTTGTGTATATCAACGTGGTGAAGTATAAAAATGAAGATTTCTTGTCACATGCATTTCGAGTTTTGCCTCCCCCCTCTAAGAGCTAGAAACGCCACTGTCAATCACGAAAACGAAAACCCTACATCTAACCCTAGCCCCTAACCCGGGGGTGAGGACGATAAAATAAACGTTACATATCAATTCCCAGTGGTTATGAAAATATTGGTGATGCCTTTCTCACGGTGATTAGTGCAAAGTTAACGTAAGCAGCCAAGTAGGTGTGGAAAACTGATCCGCCGAACTGTGTTTGAATGCGCTAGTACCTACTTATAAAATAATAATAATAAATTATAAAATCAGAGAAAAATCAAAGAGGCAGCTCATCATCATCAGTCGACTGAATGCATTAGTCAGACAAGTGCGGAGTTCAACCCGATGTGGCTTCCACTGCTCAACATGGACAGGAGATGGAAGTCCAAACCCTACAAGGCAAGGATTTTTAAAAAAAGACTACCGAATCCTACGTTATAAGCGTTGACTCCTTTGAAGTTAAAAACTTCTGTTTACCCCATCACATTCGGATATTACACCTGAAGAAGGCCGAAGAATGAAACGTCTTGTTAACAACACAATCAACAAGAAGGAGTTCAATCGTCCGAAGAACTATTTGAATATAAATTAACTCTTTTAGAGTCGATACGTCTCAACTGTGGCAGGTCCCTACATCAATCAATGTTTCAATTTCTATGCATGTATAACGGTAACGACGCATACAGATAGGTTGGAAAGCCTTCGGTATGAATAGAGACATTTTGAAGAGCATTTGCCGATGTGCTTAAAGCGTAAAGTATACAACGGCTGCATAATATCAACCATGACTTATGAATGCGAGACATGGAAATTAATAAAACGAACTGAAAATCAACTTAGAATCTCACAGAGAGCCATGGAAAGAGCAATGCTAGGGATAACTCTAAGAGAGAGAAAAGGATCAACATGGATCAGAGAGAGGACTAGAGTGGAGGATATTATACAAATAATTAAGCAGTAAAAATGGAAATGGGCTGGTCACCAAGCAAGAAGAGATGACAATATATGGGGCAAAAGACTAACCGAGTGGTGCCCATGTGACAGCAAACGCAGTAGGAAAAGACCAGACACAAGATGGAGGGACGAGATAGAAAAGTTTGCCGGTAGGACGTGGCAGATGTTAACACAAGATAGGTCATCATGAAAGGAGATGGGAAAAGCCTTTGTTGTTGTTGTTGATGAGGAGGAGGAGGGGGAGAGGAGGATCTAGATGACCTTTTACGAGTTATTTATAATAAGCGATAGGAATGCAACTCGGGGTTTCTAAATCGACGGTGTGGAACTCTTAGAGATCTTAGTCAGGGCCGATCCCTAGCCCCCTGGGCATGCTGAACTTCGGCACCCTTAAAAAGCTGGACTGAGCTTGTCGTTGGTCATGAGAATTTATTTTGCCAATTGTTTATCTTAGTTTCACTACAACAGAATGTATATAACCGTCAGATATTCCTGAAAAATCTGATTTCACATCAGGGAATTGTCTTATTTTGACTGTTTTCATTTTGTTTAATTTATTCGTTTTCGCATTTTCTTTTTCATTTGAATTTGGAAAGACTAAGACACATAACATCCACACCCCCAGAACTTGGCACCCTGGGCGTCTGTCCGTGTTGCCGTTACTTAGGTATGGTCTTGATCTTAGTCTAGAGTCTTTCAACTAGAGAGGGCTTGGTCTGCATAGAAAACTCGTATCGGAAATACTGATTTCTCTTTCTTCTACCTGGGTTCGAACCCTGACCTATGTCACCTGTGGGGAAATGCGTAACTATTTCAGAAACAAAGCAGGCTAGCGTACTTAACCCCAGGGTTCCTGGCCCCAGAGTCCCTGCCCCCGGGCAAGCTAACCTTAGGCGCCCTTTAAAATATGGCACTATCTTATATTCCTAAAACAATTTGACTTCACATCAAGGAATCTTCTTATTTCGACTGTTTTAATTCATTCCTTTTCCCAATTGTTCCATTTGTGTTCGGAAAGTCCTGTCCCAGACGCATGGTAGCAGACACCCCCCTTAGTACTTGGCGCCCCGGGTGTCTGCCCATATTGCCGGTACCTAGAGCCGGCCCTGTCCAACCCATTAACTGCAGATGACTGAAATTTCAGTCATTGCAATTCTATGGCTCAACGGCGAATGATGGAAATTTCCATTAGTTACACATAAGAGTGGCGCAAAGTAAGTTCAACAGTTTGTTTCCTCTGTAAACAATGGACCCTTCCACTTAAAGTTATGGACGACTTTTTCTGCTTGTTTCTAGGTTTCTCTGTCCGTAACTATAAGTAGAAGGGTCCACTGTTTACAGAGAAAACAAACAGTTGAACTTATTTTGCGCCCCCCCCCCCGTATAATCGAAGTTAATGCCGCATTTAGAACACAGCAATTGAGTAGCTCTTCTATGCAATGACAAAGACAGGTAAGTCCATTGTCTATGAAAATTGTGTTAGGACAAAAAATGTCTAATACTTTAAGTGGTTTATTGTTACATGTATTGGTTTTTGTCAAACGTCTTTTGAATGTCGAGATATTGATTTTATAAAATCAGGTAAGTCCAGAAAAAATCCAAGTTCCATTGTCATTGGAAGTTTGTATCATTGACCAGCCTAACAACACAAATTGTCATCACTTGCTTAATCAAAGTATGTATAGTTATTGACGGCCACCAGAAATACAGTGTCATCCAGAAATGAGTACACCCCTACCATTTTTTTAATTTTTTTATCAGGTATTATTTATGACCAAACTCTACAGCATTGAAATTCTGTTGCCAAAAATATGAATATGTTGCTGTCCAAAAATCAGTACACCCATACGAAGAAATATGAACATTTTAGAACATTTTATTTTAGTGTGAAAAAAAAGTATACAATTTGTATATACAACATAACAATCATATTTACACAATATCTAGGGCCTTAAACCTTTGCGGTGGTGTAATAAACATTATAATTCTTCTTAAAATCATTTGCATCTGTTGATAGCACTACATATGCCGGTAATCTATTCCAAAGTCCCACCACTCTATTGCTAAAAAATAGTTTTCTGATATTCAATCTACTTCTATTTGCTTCTACCGTATATGTGTGGCCTCTCGGCCCTTTGTACCCACTTCTAGTAAAAAGTACATCAGGATTTACTATTTCTAAACCACGCATAATCTTGAACATTTCTATTAAGTCTCCTCGATCTCTCCTATGTTCTAATGATGTTAATACTAACACTTTAGCCTATCCCCATAACTCGTACTTTTTAATTCCGGTACTAACTTAGTTGCTCGTCTCTGGACTTTTTCTAAAAGATGTTTATCTCTCTCCAAGTACGGTGACCAGTCCTGTGCACAGTAATCACGGTGTGGACGGACATAAGTCTTATATAGTATAAAGAACGAGTCCTTGTCTCTATATAAAAGTCATGCTTAATCAGTCCTAGTACCCTGTTCGTCTTAGCAGCAGCACTGGCAAAATACCATGGCAACAGTTTCAATGCCGTAGAGTTTGTTCATGAATAATACTTGATAATATCCGTTTTGATTGTGTAATGTTTCACTAGAAATAATAAGATACTGCTTTGTTTGTTTTTTTAAAACACCTTTCTATTTTAATAGTAGGGGTGTACTCATTTATGGGCGACACAGTTTCACATTTTATGGATTTACCTGCTTTTGTCATTGGACGGCAATGCACCTGTGTACTCATTTATGGGCGACACAGTTTCACATTTTATGGATTTATCTGCTTTTGTCATTGGACGGCAATGCAACCGTGTATTCATTTATGGGCGACACAGTTTCACATTTTATGGATTTACCTGCTTTTGTCATTGGACGGCAATGCACTTGTGTACTCATTTATGGGCGACACAGTTTCACATTTTATGGATTTACCTGCTTTTGTCATTGGACGGCAATGTACCTGTATCGCAGTAAAATAGTTAATCTAGCAGTTATAAGCTATGACTAAAATGGCATCGGCAAATAGATTTAATATCCGTTGTCATTGAAGGGTAACTTCGTGTGTGCGTGACGTTTTAGGAGGTAATGACTTAGGATTAAAATCTAAGGAAAGGAGATAGGAAGTCTTTCTTTTTACGTTTCGTTGCTCTTCCCCAAAATTTATCAAGCTTTTGGGAGTATTTCAATCGTAACATTTTATTGTATTATTGGTCAAAAGGCAAACAAGCGCAAAATGTGTACTACCTTTCAGTAATACAACAGTCCTCTGTTCAGTTTTTAGATGCGCAGACATCTCTAGTACGGATGACCGTCACTGACCGACTGTCAGGCAGACATACCGAAAAACACCCACCACTTCTCGTTTCCTCTACCTCCTTATATATACAGTACCTACAGTAAGTATTTGAACAGACATTCTGCTTTTAATCGCTTGGTTTTGAGAATAAAAAACATGAACATTATGCAAGAACCAAATCTTTTGCAATAAACATAACAAGTGGTGCATTTAGTCATGTTTTGTGGGTCAGAATGATAAATTTCTTGAAAACGTTCTTTTTTTATAGAATTAAATTGTTAAATAAAAAAAGCAAGTCTTGTTTCTATCCTTCTAAAATCTTGTTGAGAATTGATCAAGGAGATTGAAAAAGTGAACTCACATTGCTATACGGAAGAGTTGCCAAACTAGTAAGTTAATTTTGATCCACCACATCTCAAAATCCATAATGGCCCTTGCAATGTCAGGTAATAAAAACAGATGTTGTGCTTGTTCAAATATTTAGGAGCAGTACCCTATAGAAAGTAATGCGCATAAGTATTTGAACAAACAAACTGTTTTTATTTACAAAAATAGATCGCATAAGAAAGTAATCGCATAGAAAGTAATGCGCATAGAAAGTAATCGCATAGAAAGTAATGCGCATAGAAAGTAATCGCATAGTAAGTAATGCGCATAGAAAGTAATCGCATAGAAAGTAATCGCATATAAAGTAATGCGCATAGAAAGTAATCGCATAGAAAGTAATCGCATAGAAAGTAATGCGCATAGAAAGTAATCGCATAGAAAGCAATCGCATATAAAGTAATGCACATAGAAAGTAATCGCATAGAAAGTAATCGCATAGAAAGTAATGCGCATAGAAAGTATCACTATCCTAACTTTAACTAAGCAAAAAATGAAGTGGAAAAAAATGTAAATGTATCAATGAAAATAAATAAAAACAGTTTGTTTGTTCAAATACTTATGAGCATTACTTTCTATAGGATAGTGCTCATAAGTATTTGAACAAGCACAGAATTTGTTTTTATTTCCTGGGATGGCAGGGGCCATTATGGATTTAGTGCTGGGGGGGGGGTCAAAATTAACTTACTGGTTTGGCAACTCTTCCATATATCTCTTTAAACAATTCTAAACAAGATTTTAGAAGGATAGAGACAAAACATTTGCTTTTTTTTTCTTTAAAAATTTAATTGTATTAAAAAAACATTTTCAAGAAATCTGGCTTACAGAACTACAAAACATGACTAAATGCATTCCTTGTTATATTGATTGCAACCAATTTGGTTCTTCTTGTGTAATGTTCATGTTTTTAACTCTCAAACCCAAGCGATTAGAAGTAAAATGTCTGTTTGTTCAAATACTTATGACATGTACTGTATGTCTGAAAGTTCAAGGGAGGGAATTCGTGTTAACTGCGTTTTTGAGAGTAACATCACTTGCTATATCTTCCCACAAGAAAATATGTCGTCTGCTTCCGTCATTTGATATAATTTGTAAAAAAAAAGTACAATTTCAAACTAGAAAGCACTCAGAGAGGGCATACCTCTGTCAACGAAATTCATTGAGAACTTTTGGAGATATCTTGCGATATTATGTGTTTTGGACATATAACTACGACGTGGGCGGGGGGGATTGTGAATGGGTCCGCTCAAAAATCTAATCAGTTCTTCCAGAAAATCTGAATGAAATCCATTTAGAACTTTTGGAGATATCCTGCGGCGTAGGGGAGGTAAATGCGCATGGATCCGCTCCAAAATTTAATCATTAAATTGAATGTTACTTCAAAGATAGGATCCAGTAATTCATATTATGTACGATGCATTGTTTAATACATCTTGCATCTTGCTCAGCCGATTCAAGAAGCCAGAATTCGTCATACGGTACAAACAGGGTAAACTCACGCTAATCACGCTAATCACGCTAATCCCCTCACAAGCGATGTTTATTGGTATTGCACAATATTCCCTCGAGAGTATGTTAGATGATGGTGACATCTCTGAAACGCAGCATGATACTTTTTCTAAACGCATGCCCTGTATATCATCATATCATATCAATGTTTCCTCTAGGTATGGATATGGTTTCCACTTAAGGATGATGGCTTTCTCAAAAATGCACGCTTTCTAAACTTCAACAACCAACAATGTACCTTTTGAGAGCGTCCATCTTCCGTCAGATAAATTCAATGTCCAGCTCAAATTTTCTGAAAGGGAAATAACTGAGAAGGCAAATTACTTTTCTTGCAAACAGTCGCCTTGGATGATATTTCACAGGCTGCATTAGATGAGGCGAAGATTAAAGTTAATTACGATGGACATACAACTTATAGAATTGATGTTCTGTAACGATTAATGCACTCTGTGTTCGTGTGTTCGCGCGTTTGGCGTACGTGATCAAAAGCCCATATCGTATTACCGGGGCTAGGAATGTGTGTCAAACTGCGTACGTGACAAACTGGACATATCGTATTACCGCTGGCCGTTTAAAGGTGCCCAGATTTGAAAATAACGGGGAGTTTTATATCCGAATCGGACGAGTGACGGTCGAGGAGAGAGGACTTGGCTCCCCTGCCCGTTAGGGGTGAGCGAGGAGATAGCAGCTAGAGGAAGTTGAGGTCTGAAGCCGTTAGCGACAGGTCGCAGAAAGAGAATCCCCTGCCCGTTATGGGTGAGGGGGGAGAGAGCCGGTTAGAAGCAGTTTAGGATCCGGGAGACAGACGACAGGTCAGGGTCGAAGTAGTTCGCTCTCTTAACCGGACGGTTGAAAGAAGGAGGAAGAAGTCTTGTTTTTGAAATTACTACCA
>VCCN01006721.1:537922-558977 GCA_006491835.1 Architeuthis dux | reverse complement strand
TTATCCAAATCTTAATCCTTTCTTTTCTTTCCTTTTTGAACAGCGAATGGTGTTCAACTGATGATGGCCCAAACAAGCAGGAGTCAGTCAGTTTTCTGTACTTTGAAAATCTTTTTGTGTTGTGAAGATCGAAATAGACTGTTCAAGTTTTACATTCAAACAAATATGATTGAGTTTGTGTATGAGCAGGTCATTCGCTATTCCATCAAATACATGTTCAAGGACGAACTCAACAGTCCTGGCTTCGATGAACTCAGCAAGGCAGTTGTATCAAATGCTCCAAAGGGGGAATTTGTCAGAAAATATTTTTGAAAAAAGCTGAGCGACGCTTGGAGTATGCAGTTGATTGTGTTAAATCATTTAAATTCTATGCCTTGCCAGAAGAATTTAACTTACCCAATTAGACACACCTGTTCAACTGCACGTCTACTTAATTTTATTCCATTTTTTTACCATGATAAAAATATGTAAACAAAACTAGGAGTGACGAAACAATTAAGAACAGAAAAATGATTAGAATCCATTGAGAAAGACTTTTATCGATTTTGATAATGCACTTTAAATATCTGTGTAAATAAAGTCATTCACTCTTCCCATTCCATTAACCCCTGTTAAGTTTTAGTTTTACTTTCAAACAAATATGATTGAGTTTGTGTTATTCGATACTTCATGAAATACATGTTCAAGGACGAACCCAACAGTCCTGGTTTCAATGCACTCAGCAAGGTAGTTGTATCAAATCTCCAGAGGCGAAATCATCGACCGAAATATCAATCATATTTGTTTGAATGTAAAACTTGAACAGTCTGATATAATGTTTATACACATGTATGTTATGTTAAATAAATAAACATGCCTAAGCTAGCACTCAGCAGCCCCCATTCAGTTTCCGGTCCCAGAAAGCGGGACCGGAAGTAGGAACAGGGAAGGCGCGGTTCAGCTCAAGCATAGCTCTTATCAACATGTGTTCTTTTGTGTATCCTTTCTTAACACGCTTAAACACGATTACGAATCAAAACGCATTCTAATCTTACACAGCTACCACAGATAGAACAACGAAGACGCATAAACACAATAAGAACATTACATCTATTTCGATCTTCACAACACAAAAAAGATTCTCAAAATACAGAAAACTGACTGACTCCTGCTTGTTTGGGCCATCATCAATTTATTATTAGTCAAACTAATATACTCACCCTTGTTGTTTCAACAAGGGTGGGGATATTAGTTTGACTAATAATAAATTCGACCTGGGGTTAAGTGCATGACTAGATAGTCATTACATTTTCTTGTATAAACGTGACTAGACTTTTATTATTTTTATTACTTCAGATAACGAAGTTGGAGAGGTATATATTTTACCCTCCGTCCGTCTTCCTTTCAGTCCGTCCGCCCGTCTGTCTGTCTACACAATATCTCCAAAGGTTCTCGATGAATTTAAATGAAATCTTGTGGGTGGGGATCCAGTAACATTATCTCGATTGAAACATATTTTTCCATTTTTTTTTCAAACATTTTGTATTTTTTCATAACTGTCCACGCAATATCTCCAAATGTTCTCGATGAATTTAAATGAAATTTTGTGTGAGGGGATCCAGGAATATTTTCTCGATCGAGACATATATTTCCATTTTTTTTTTCATACATTTTGGGGGTTTTTTCATAACTGTCCAAGATATGTCCAAAAGTTATAAATGAAATGTGGAAGGGTGTGCCATGGGCTAAGGAAGAAATGATTAAATTTTGGGGCGGATCCAGGAATATGTTTTCGATTGAGAGATTTTTATATTCTGCATGAAGAGGTTAAAAACGAACAATAAATAATTTGGCTCTCAGAGTGCTTTCTAGTTTCTTGTGCTTTCTAGTTTTTTAATTAGAGTTTACTCATTTCTCCTTCTCTTCTAAACATCTCGAGAGATTCTGTCGTGTGACAGAATTGTTATGCGTTCAATTTCAATGTGAACTCTTTTTAAATGTGGGCAATGGATCTTGCAGACACGCACAGGCAAAGAACGCTCTCTAGATTGGCTTCACAGCTTTTAAGAGGTCTCGAAAAGCAATTGCATAAATGTTGTCACCAGGTAATAAAAAGAAAATTTATTTTAATTTTTTGGATTATTGACCTCTGGAGATCTTTTTGGCGACAATTAAGTTCTGAAGTTAGGATCAATGCCCTCGAGATCTTATAAATAAAATATATTACACCTTAGTTTTGGCGGAAGTCTAGGGGTTCTGGACTGCGCCCCCTCTGCTTGAACAAATATTATTATTATTATTTTAATATCTATACTCTTTCCTGAACAAGTTTAAAAAATTAGAGCAAACAAATTAAAAAATACAGTAAGCAAATAAAAAAATACGGCATGCAAATTAAAGATTACTACAAGCAAATCAAAAATTAGGGCGAGCAATTTAAAAAATACAATTATTTTTTTGTTTTTAGAGTGGGGTTAAATATGCAATGTAAGTTTATGCTAAATTCGTCACTAGTTTGTGCCCGCTTGTTTTTTGAAAATTCAAACCTTCTTTAGTGACCCAACAAAAGGCGAAAGAAGTAACTTATTCATTGATCACACCTTTTTCCAACTTTTTAATTGATCACCTCCAACGGAGCATATATGGGTGGCGGTGATTCATAATTTCCTTTGGAATGCTAGTTCATTTATTGGTTCTGAGGTATATTTCTTTACCTTTTTTTTTTATTTTACGTTTTCGTCAATTCCAATGATAAAAAGCTACGACTCAAATGTAAGTGAAAAATGTCGGATCACATATTATTTCCTTATTTTTGATGTTTGAATCTTTATTTCATGGATTTATTTGTAAAAATCATTTTTTTCTCCATTTGGACCTCATCCTGCTGAAAATCTGCCCCTGAATATTAATTCATATGATGACGTCAGGGCATATTACTCAAATTGCTCCCCTTTTCTCTCTCCTCCCGTAAAAAAGTCCGTGATTAATTTTGAAAAATATGAAACTGGTTTTGAATATTGTGACTCGCCTAGAAAAAGCAGAAAAGTTTTGATATTCGATTGGTAAGAATTATATCTGGAATAATGGAAATACCGAACCCATAAAAAAAAAACTTAGATTCACGTCAATTATGTCGTCAGTGTGTATTAAAAAACCTGTTTTTTAAATCAGGGACCTTTATGCGAGGTGGGTGGAGAGAATACAGGCACAATTTGAGTAATATGCTCTGACCTCATAGTATGATTCAATATTCAAGGTTGTATCCATGATTTCGACCAGGGTGGGGTCCAAATAAATACATAAAGTAAACATGAAAAGAAAATTGGACTTTATTGTATTGCATTAGGACTATTTACTTGGCTTGTCTCACTACGCTTGGTAAATATCTAGAAGGACTCGTTTAATGCTATCTAAACAGAAACATAAAAGAAAGTGTGTCACGGATTGTAAGCATAACTGATTTGCACAAATTTAACTATTTTCATGTTTTTGCTGTTTGTTTGGTGTGTGTGTGTGTGTTCTGCTTTTCTTGATAGTATCTGGTTCCTTACGATTAGGTTACAAGTGAACTTAGTCTAACACGTCCAGGTGCCATATCCTGAAATGTGTCATCCTGTAGTACACCCTGTATAGATTTAGTTTGTCACTTTGTGGTAGCAGGGTATCATGCCCTAGTCCTATCCAGCCTGGGTGTACTAATCTAAAGTGGTGCATAACCCAGTAAGGTGGCCATATTTGTGGTCGCGAACAGTTTTCCATGTGAAATCACAATATCTGATCTTGGAGATTAAATATCATCAGAATAGTCCTATAGATGTTTCATTTGCATGGGTAATGAATCAGTGAAATGTTTTCAACAATTATTTGTTACATAGTTTGACTTTTTATTGAACTACAGGCATTTTATTTCAAAATTGAAGCAGTTTTTCCATCATTTTCTAAAACCGAATACTTATTACTTCTGTGATAACTTCTGTTCTAATCAAGATATCAGAATATTAATTAAAATATATAACCATGCTCTTGGCTTTCCAATGGTAGTTAATTTGTGTGTATATGAGGAAAGGTATTAGAATGATAGGCATTTGAATAATAATACTTACGATTTTGCTAATTTTATGAAAATATAAAATGAATTTAGCTGAATAACGGCGATAAATTGTATATGTTTAATTTAGGTCTTTGATAGATAAGAATTGCATCAATCATGATTTTATCACAATGATTATGTGGATTCTTTCCTTTCTTGCTCAAATAGTGTAGAATGATGACTGCAATGTCATGTGTGTTCATGTGTTGATTTACAAATCTGGACAATGTTAATTAGATTTTGAGAAATTACATCAGTTCAAATTGGTAAGTATCTTACCTCCATCAGGATTTGAACCAAGGAGGCACCAAGGTCCTGGGTTCTATCCCCAGTGGAGTTAAGCCTAGAAAGATTCTCAAGTTGTGTGAAGTTCAGATATCTTCATATCTAATTGCGATGTCCACACATCGAGATTAAATTCTTCCAAGATGAACAATCTTCAAAATCTTTTCCTTTTTCAGGTTGTATGGTGGTGGTGCTTCTAGTTCGGATTAGTGCATGCTGTGTATGGTTTTTGAGTGCGATGTTTCCTGTAGCTTTTAGTTGATGTAGGAAAAGAAACCCAACCTAATGAATGATACGGATCTCTCATCATCGTCAGAAGATGAAAGCGATACTTTGAGCTTTGCACCTGCTGCTAAAGATTGTTCAACTACACGGAAAAACGCCAAGCGCGCTAGACACACGTTCACTCTGGCATGTGTAGCTAAAGAACTAAATAAACGTGGCTTGATGCATTTTTTTATACAAAAGGTCATGGTCATTATAATGTTTATATAAATATATCTGTATCAATAAACATGTCGAGGAAAACTCCCAGCAATCCCTATTCCGTTTCCGGTCCCAAAAAGCGGGAGCCGGAAGTGGGAACGGGGAAGGCTCACTTCTTACCAGGCTAATCAACCCTATCACACGTGTTATCTTGTTCTATCTTCTTTTCTTAACACGCTTAAACAGATTACGAATCAAAACGTATTCTAATTTCACACAGCTACTACAAGAAGAACAACAAGAACACAACAGTCACTACTACATAACAGTCGGAGCACGCTAAAATGTATCATTGGCGCGATGTTTTAAAAGTTCGGTTTCGTTATGGACAGTAAGTGGTCATAAGTGTGCGGCACAATTGTGCATAGATATATTAGTAGACCTCTGTTTTCAACCGAAGAAGGCTCAATACATTAGTAGAGCGAATGTTGTATAAATAAAATTGTATTGGTTCATAATAACCTGTACAGCCGGTTTCACGAATGAATCGATCATCAGATGAACAACTAATGGTATTTAGATAATTTCTTTTATAGATTCATTTGTTGTCATATGCGCCCATTGCTACGTCAAACTCGGGGCTATATCTTTTCACCCATTGCTCGTTGTTATTTTAAAAAGTACAGTTCTTCTGCTATGCATGATGATTTCTATGTCGGATTCTGTTTCGTAATCAAGGGGTAAAAGTCAATTATATCAAACTGAATAAATACAGCTTAATCCTTACCTGCGCCCACAAAAGATCAAGACAGACATTGGACTATTAACATCCACCAATAAGAGAAATGCGCGGATTACTACAACAAATTAATCTATAAAATTATAAATTATCTAAATACCATTCGTGAAACCGGCTGTACAGGTTGTATATTATTTCTATTATATATATATAATGTGTGTGTGTGCGGGGGGGGGTGAAGTTACAATAGTCGGAAGGCTTGTGGTACAGAAGATGTATCTATTCCAACGTTTCGTTTTTTAATAGAACATCATCAGGGAATTTCCATTCATTCCCTGATAATGTTCCTGCCTCTGTGAATTCGTTTCCTGGCTGACTAACGAAAAGTTGTCTCCAACCGAAATATTTCTGAAAAGGCCTCGCTAACCCTCTGCCAATTCAGTGTGTGATTATGGAATTTATATCACCTCACTCTCTCTAATCCCAGTTTTAATCTGAGGAAGATGTGCTTATAATGTAATATGAGATCTGGTCAGTGCTTGAACTAACGGGTGGTTTTCTTTTGTTAAATGTTTCTTTAAACTTTAAAACGATGAAGTACATTTTTTAGATGTATTTATTAGCGGTAGAATAAAATATATAGATATATATAATTATGAATTTCAAGAATAAGTTTCTTATCTTATCTGATCAGTGTTTTGGAATCTAATTTTGCCGGCGTATTCTAACTAAGGATTATATTCTATTGGTCTAATTATAAAATGTAGGTAAAACTACAAACTGTTATTTTGGTTGGTGTGTGTTGAATCTTATTCCTTATTTCTACCTGCTCCATAGTATACTGTTTGAATACCATCGGGTGTCTATTCATAGTTTTACTACATTGTCTGAATAGTTTATTTAGATCTCCCCTTGTTTAACCATTTTGATTGTTAAATTTGTGTTTTTTTCTATAAAGACCTTAATGTGTAGGGTTGCCCGTGCTATTCTTAGGTATCCTTCTAACATTGATCCGTAGAAAATGTATGATAGTATATCACTGCTTTTTTGTGTGTCATCCTTACTATGTGAAATGGGAATCGAACAGTTTGTATATAAATAATCCATTTTCGAGCTTGATATCCAGATCGGGAATTGTTGCACTTTCACCTTGGTGTTCAATTTTAAGCTCTAGTTTATTTGGGCCTATCTGGCTATAGGATTTCCCGAATTCGTCTATATCGTTCAGACAGCATAAGTCATCTATAAAGCGGGTACAACCGTGGAATTTGTATACTCTACCTATATTATGTTTAATTAGTGACAACATACATTTGTATTCATGTCTGTGTAGGTATAAGTTAGCCCAAAACAGGGCAGGGTCGATACCCATGGGGATACCATTTGTTTGTAGCAGTAATTTGTTACTTTCGTTTATTAGATGACTGACATTACTTTTTAGGGTAGACTTATTGAAATATGGTTTGTTGTTTACTGTTTTGCACCAGAAAGCTTTAGAGTTTGTAACGCAAATGTATTTGTTATGACCTCCTGCAAATGCTAAATTTATTATATTGTTCAATTCTATAATGAAGTCTTTGTGTGGCATTTTTGTATAGAATGTACAAAATTCGTATGTAGTAATGGATTTTGCCTTTTTTTCTAGCATTTATATTATCCAGTTTATTTTTGACTGGTAATGAGTTGTTAGCTTCCCAGAATAGATTAAAGTTACTATAGAATTTACTTTTCCTATGGAATCCATATATCTGATTATATATTAGTTTTAAAGTTTTCGAAATTGCTTTACTTAGGTTTAGTAGTGCATATGTTATACCCTATAATATCTCGAGCACCGGTTGGTGTTTTGTGCAATTTTGGTATCCAATACATAATAGGTAGTGTTTTTAACTTATCGTCTACTTTAAGTCTTAGTTTTGTTTTACATAATTCGATGTTATTAAATATAATTTTATTCTGGATTCTTTTTATATATGTGTATGTCGATGATGGTGACCCTATAATTCCTATTTCTAACAGTAGTCTTTGGATGTAGTAACTCTTTTATATAAATGACACATTGTTAGTTGCTTTGTCAATCGGAACTATAACGAATTTACTTTGAAGTTCTTTGAGATATTCTATGATTTGGGCGTTTCTAAGAATTGGTTTATTTTTACGAGGTTGTTTAAATTCTTTTAGATGTTGTACTATACTATTCATCGATTCAATTCTTTTATCTGTCCATTTTGTAAATGTTAACACAGCTAGTTTGTATTTATTTGACATAGTATGGAAATATCTAGTGATTTCTTTACTTTCTTTTTCACATTCATCGTAATTATTACATTTAGATTCTTTACAGTTTGGAACTTTCGTGAGGAGTTTCCTTACATTTGAGTTTTTAACTATCTCTAGATTATCTGTTGGTATGTGTCCCTAGGTCTTTATCACAGAAATGCGAGGTCTGACATTCGCAATCTGGAATATGTATTGTATCGTCATTATTAGTAGTTATCTTTTCTACTGATTTTTTTATAGTTGAAAATTGTATTACGTATTGTTGGTCCTAGTTTGTATGTTCTTCTTTTATGTTCAGTTTATTAGGAATACTTTGTACTATTTCTTGATTTGTAAACATCTTTTGTAGGTTAATGTCATTGGGTCCTTTATTTACACATGAAAAAACACATACATTATGTGGAATCTTCTTTTTCAATTGGTGGTTTGTACAATTTGGTATCAATAATGTCTAATATATATTTATAGCATTGATGATATTCTGTCATCATATATATCAACTCGGATTTTAGCATTATTTTGTACGCTATATCTTTTACTATCTTTTTTTAGCCTTGTTTAGGAGTATTCTTATATGATTGAATTATCTTGGTAGATCTTTGTTAATACACACATACTTTTGTAAAAAGAATCCGCACATTAAACTGTAGAATCTCGATTATTTCTATTGATGTGGGAATTATTGGGCGTCTCCTTTACTTCTATGCATTCTATGTCAAAGCGGGAAGGTTTTCTTGTTAGCCTTATATTGAATCTGTACGGCATGATTTTAATAGTTTCGCACGATCGTTGGATATATATATGTATGTATATATATATATGTATGTATATATATATGTATATATATGTATGTATATATATATATATGTATGTATATATATATATGTACACTCTGTTTGGCCTTCGTAGATTATGAGAAAGCATTTGACTCGGTAGAACATGCAGCAGTCTTCAACGCAATGCGCGAACAAGGCGTTAATGAGAACTACATAGAAATTATCCAAAACATATACGAAAATGGCACAGCAATAATTAGACTACACAAAGACACAGACAAGATAAAGATAGCAAAAGGAGTAAGACAAGGGGATACAATATCACCTAAACTATTCACAGTGAGCCTAGAAAGCATCTTTCGGAAAACTGACTGGGAGGAAATGAGAATAAAAGTAGATGGAGAATACCTAAGCGACTTAAAACTTTGACATTTCTATGACATCGGAAGCATCCGAAGAATTACAAAATATGCTAACCGACCTAAATAGGGAAAGTAAAATGTAGGTTTAAAGATGAATAGAACAAAGACAAAAGTAATGTTCAACGATTAGGTCCCCAAAAAGAATTAATTGCAAACCTACTTAATTCACCCATTTTTAACCCGTACCGCAAACCCCCCCAAAGTTTGATTTTTCTTCTGTAAATAGTACAATGGGGGGGATCAAATATCCACGCAGAGGTGGACGGTCAAAAGAGGTATGAGGAGGTAGGAGGCAAGTGGAGCGACTGGGTGGATCTCTGGAACAAAACCACTATTACCAACAACTAGTCATGTAAGGTAGCTGTAAACATCGTTAGGAGAATCTTCTAAAGGTCTTTTTAGAATTCATCAGGTCTCATTTCGCAGAGGGAAGTATCAAAACTGTCTACATTGTTCTTGTAGTATTAGTATTTATTATTATGTTTTTACTACCACTAAATGCACAATTATCATTATTTACTAACACTATTGTCACCAGAATTCATGTCCTCTATTAATTGCAAACCTACTTAATTCACCAATTTTTAACCCGTACCGCAAAACCCCCCAGAGTTTGATTTTTCTACTGTAAATAGTACAATCGCGGAGATAAACATCCGGGCAGAGAAGGACGGGTCAAATAAGGGTGTGGGGTTCTAACACCGTGCGGACGGGAAAGGAACTGTGGACTCTTTCTAAGTTGAAACTTAATAAGTAGAAGCGGACTTATCTTTTATTTTGTTTTTTGCGTAAGGGCGTGATTTGGATCTGGGCTGGTCTGGGCTGGGCTCGAACCTGCTCAGAATGCTATACTGTCGGGTCACTGCTCTTACGGGGTCAGCAGAACCCCATAGCCAGCGCACATTTGCTTAATGTAGGAGTGTCCTTGTCTCTACTTAAAGTTGCAGAAAGACGTACTGTCATGAGGATCTGTGATCAAAGTTAGACAGCCATTCTATCTATATTCTCCTTCAAAGGGTCGGTAGAACTCTATAGCCAACTCTGGCTTCTACCAACTACGGGATGCACACGTTCTGTCTAACCACAGTTAAGCCTTAATGTTGGAACATCCCCGCATGGGTGCGACGGACCCCCATGGCTAGCTAAGGCATCTGTCGGGAGATGGACACTCCTGTCAAACCTACGACCTACGGGCCCTACTCCTATCTGCGCCACTCCGGTGGCCCATAGGATTTAACCCCCGGGTTTAAAGTGTGGGGTTGACCCTGGGCAAGTCGCACTTCACCTTAAAACTACACTGTTCAGGCTGGAGGTTTACCCCACACATTGGCCCCGCCGTCCAAATGCTGTGGAAAAACATTCCCCAAAATCTTCGTTCGCCAAGCCATTCATTTAGAAATTTACTGGGACGTATTTTACGAAAAATAAGTAAATGAGATTTGCCGGGCTGTAAATGGATGTGAATTGATAGAATTAAGACTAATATTAAAATCTGACTGTATATAAAGTTCATGGTATTAACACAAAGATGGTAGGAATCGTAGTAATCTCTAACGGTAAGCTAATAGTAGTAGTAATAATACCTAGCGCCTATAGTGATAATAGCCTTTAAAGGTCTGACTGCCGATAGTGAGCCAGGGTGCTGATGAGACTAGAGAAAGAAAGGGTAATTGTTAGCGGTATGCGTAAGATCTTTCTTTCTCTGTCGGTTCCTGCAGAAGTAAAAGTGGCTGAAATACATGTATGTTGCAAGATGCAACTTTCACATGGTAAATAACGCAATAAGAATAAAGAATACAAATACTCGTCAACGATAATAAGTATATTTATTACAGAAGTTATAACAAAATGTAGTTCTCTGTTGAAGAAAGAATGCATTTAAAGAGTTCGTATATTACTTAGTAATGTGTCCTTATTTTGTTGAAGATGTTAAGGAAGTGTGTGTGTATATGAATGGGTATGTACATAATCAGAGTTGAGAGGCGCGTCTCTGTAGAACAGATCATAGTTTTGATAGGCAACAAAAACTGACTGAACAAAGATGAAGATTAGCTGGTCTTTTTATAGTAAGAGGTGAGTGGTGGATGTGTGGCTTGTCGAAATTGTGGTGTGTTGAACTGGGTATAATCAAGTTCCAAGATTAACTGTAAGGTGACAAGAATACAAGGGTTTGTCAGACGTATTGTCTACACAGGGTATCAGGTTTCTAGTCAAGTACGGTTTTTTTTTTCTTGTTACGAAAAGTTGGTTATCTAAAAGCAACAGCAAACAAGATAACTTTAGTTCTCGGAATAAAAACCTGGATTTTCTCAGGAAAAGTGTGTGTCCATTTGTTGACGGAAGTGTGTAAGTGCAAAAATACGTATGGGTCCGTTACGGGGCTTTTACAAGGCTTTTACAACCGCAAACAATAACGTCATCATAGTATGAAACTCACGCGGAAATAAGTTCGCATGACTGAACATGAAAGATTTGTAGGCGAAGTGATCTGCTAATTCCGTGTTTTCCTACTGGCCCGGGATGAATGTGTAATGGGATAAATGTATCCCATCATAATTTTGGTCCTTCAAAATACGGAATTTTATTTACCGTTGTTGGGAATTTGTTTACTATTCCCCAAATTAAATTTCGCCTATTAATAATTGTATCGGGTTGGATGAATGTCTTCGATAAGATCTTCGCTCGTCTTGTGTGCGTAGATAAATCTTCCTTCTTGAGAGAAGTCACTGATTGAAAGTTCTTTCAAAGATAATGTATGGGGTAAAAAGGTTCAAGGTTAAAGGTTTAATGTTTTTGTGTGTAAACGTGCAAAATGTGTGGTTTTTATTGTTTGTTTTTTAAATATGAGTCGAGAAATAACGGCTATCGTTTTGCGTTTAGCGAAAGGTTCGTTTGGTAACGAATCTTTCCTGCAACTGGTCAAGGAAGAGAGAATCTCTGTATTAATATGCGGCTTCCCCTTTCCTCCTTTTCTTTTTTATTGGTGGGCAAAGATTGCACCCTTTTTTCCACAACGAGGTCCGAGAAAGCCCCTGCATAACCCAGGGTCGGTTAAAACAATACGCTGCAAATCAATCAAAAAAAAACAATACGAAAGCTGACAAATTTATTTACAAATAAACAATTTAATTATTAATCTTAACATAATCGATTTCCAAAACATAATTAGTTCTTATATCTTCCCCTCAAAAAGAAACCAATAAAGTAGTTATTGCACAACATATCCTACATTAACATAAAACACATATAAAGTTATACAAAAAAAACAGAACCAAAGCATGTGCAAGTGACATGTAACTAATTCGAGGGAAGAAAGGGTAACAAGAAGGGGAAACAGTAATAACCCAGAACTAATAGTAAACATAAAGGCCATTAGGTGACTGCTGTCTACCTCTTAATGTAGTCGTCCTCTTGGGACGTTGAGAGGCCTGATTAGAAATAGTATTTGTACCTGAAAGGTCCTCTGATATATTTGTTTCGTCATCCTCAAAATCAGGGATGCTGCGAGACTGGTGAGAATGAGTGTCAATTCTAGAGGTACAAAGGTTTGATGGAATGGATCTGAATCAAACCATCAACCCTTTTGTCTTTTACGGAACGAAGATTTGTTGTCGTCCCCAGGGATAAGTTCTAAAACTATACCCAGAAGCCAATAAGGTTTAATTTTAGCTGGATTCTTAACAAGAACTATATGACCACCATGATCCTATTAGAGAAGTAAATATCATGTAGATCCTGACATTGTTCTCTTAGACTGAAGAAATAATCTTGATACCAAAGCTCTCTAAACTTTGCTAACATGTTGTCACGAGACTCAATTGATTTCACAACATCTGCTTTAGATGGCGGATTAGATCCCCATATATGTTGGCCAAATTAATGCTTTAAAACCAAATATAATGGTTTTATATCGGTAGCAAGTAAGTTTATCCCCTTCCTTCATAAAGAAGCAACATCTATTGCGATCTTCTGGAGAACTAAGCTTTATCATGAGAAAGGCTTTGCGTATATCCGCTAACATATTTGTTGAATTTAAATAATAATAATAATTTTTGTTGTTTGTGCTTCAGTTTTGATAATACGCCTATGAGGTATCCATATATAATTTGAAAATTCCTTTGGCGAAACATCAAAACGCTCAATAATACCTTCCTTCCCCTGTTGTTCGCACACCTCCCTATAGACTTTGAATAAGTCTTGTTATTGGCGTTTCTTAACAACTCTGTTTAAAACAGAAAGTGCCACACCATGGTTAGAAGGTGCTAGATTGATCCTTTCTTCATGCCAGAGAAGTTTGACGTGATACGAACAGTCCTTATATTCAATGGAATCCTGAAATTCCTTGAATCCTGTCTATGTTGCGTTTTACGAGGCTTTTATCGAACATTTCCGACAAAGGGTCAAAGTAATTGTGCTTGGGTTTCATGACAAAATTGACATATGAACTGGGCCAAAAAGAGTACTGTGATATTATAGAATCAAAGTTATGTTCAGCATGTTCCTTTGTAATCTCGACAGATGTCACTTGATTTGGTTACAACAAATGGATGCTGTTTCCAAAGGGTATTATTCCAATTGGAACTTGTCAAGCGGAACCATGCATGTACCTGATAAGGTAAATAGGCCTATTAAATTGGATATGGTCCACACCTATCAAACCATGAACCGGGACGAAATGACTGTCCTTTTCGAAGTCGGCTGCTAATTTATAGATCTGCTTCTCAAGATTTTTCACAATTTGATAAAAGTTGTCCATGTTAAAACTGATGTCCAAATCATTATCTATAAGGATAGGTATAGAACGAGAATGACCAGAGTCCAATTCTACACCCAAGACGACTTCACTCAATCTTTTCGTTTAGAACCTAAAAAGGTTTTAACTTCAAACTCCACAGGAGAAAGATTTACTTCATCACACTTTAACCTTTTAAGTATGCATTTGGAGAAATAGGATCTTTGGCTACCAGTATCAAGTAAGCAATTTAATTTGAAACTTTGACTGCCTTTCGAAACAGATACACTTACTATGTGCAGGTTAAAAGGTTGTTCTCTCACGCCAGTAGTATAGCATGTATTTTCAAATATGGGTGGTTTCTATTACATTGTGGTGGCGTTTCGATCTACAAATTTTACATACGTAATAGAATCCATTAACCCTAGCACGACAACCATTAGTTTAATGTTTTGCACTATTTAAGCTCCTTGCATCTGGCTAGTCTAGATTCATGTGTGTTTTACTTAGCACAGTAAAGTAACTAACGTATACCACTCAGCATGAAACGGCGTAGTTCGGGTCTCCGCATTGTTGTCTTTACAGATTTAGGTTTAGGTTTGAATCTGGTGATAACTAACGTTTTTACGAGCTTGTAATTGTCGGAAATCTGTTTTAGGGAAGGGTAATTCGAACCAACAGTATGAATTAATCCCTTCTTTAGCGCGTTAGGCATTCTAGTAAACACAGTATGGCTGGGGTATTTATTCCCAGGTTAAGAATTGTTTAATTCCGATTAAATTCGGGATCGAAATCCAGTTTAGCTTCGTCAATTTGTTTAAAGATTTCACCAATAATATATTCTCTATCCAAAAATTCGTCCTTTAGCAAACTCACAGTAACGTCATAGTTCTCGTCACTGATCGTTAGATGTTGCACAATCTGCAACGTGTAGTCCGACAAATATCCTCTCAAATATTGCAATTTGGTCGCTTTAGATTTTACGCCTGCGACACAATTCTCAAACTGAGCAAGACAATTCTTAAGGCCGAACTTGTCTCTATCACAATCTTTGCCGCTAAAGATAAGGCATCTTAATTTAGGTCGCAGAGGACTGGAGTTCGTTTGGTGATAGCAGTAACCACTTTTTGGATTTCGGCCGTGGCAGCGGCACAGATATGGCTATACGCTCCCTCGTCCACACCGAAGTGGGAGGTCAACGTGGATAAATCCTCTAATACATTAGAACGAAATTCAAACTCGTTCTCGACATCAATCTTTCGATCTTGGTCGTTCTCGTCGATATCACTATCGACGCAAACATCATCAATTTCCGTATTCAACTCGTCTATTTTATCTAACCATTTTAACGGACTCTTCATGTCTAATAAGCAAGTCCTTAGTTAAATTCTTTTTTCTTTTCAAACCATTAATCGTAGCTGCAATCTTCAACTTGTATTCGTATCGTCTCTTCGAAAGTCTGATTGTGATACTAGCGAATTCTGTCATTTTAGCAAATTACAAACTGCAAGGTTATTCACTTTACGAAATATATTACAAATTGAATCAACACCGAAACGAATTTCTGGATATTCTCAAACACAAATAACTCTATTAACTGGTACAAGGGTAGTTAAATGAGGGAAAGATATAATATTCAAGTTAAAGAACACAAAAAAGGTGGTTTGCGTTCTAGAAGACATTTTATGCAAAATGTTGAATTTCTTTTACTATTCCTCAAATTAAATTGGTAACAAGGATATTTTTCTGTATTATTCTCGAACACAAGAATATTAGAAATACAAAATATATTACGTTGTTTTTCGGTAAAAATGTGCGGCTTTCGCAAAGTATTATTAATTGAAGCAGCTTACCTTTTTCTCAAGGTAGGGTTGCATAAAATATTTCCATTGATGCGGCGACAATTTCGCCTGTTAATAATTTGATCAGGTTGGATAATTGGATAAATCTTCGAGAAGATCTTCGTTCGTCTTGGATGCGTAGATAAATTTTACTTCTTGAGAGAAGTCACTGATTGAAAGTTCTTTCAAAGATAGTTCAGTGGGTAAAAAGGTTCAAGGTTAAAAGTTTAGTGTTTTTGTGTGTAAGCGTGAAAAATGTGTCTTTTTAAATGTGAGTCGAGAAATAACGGATATCGCTTTGCGTTTAGCAACGAATTTTTTCTGCAACTGGTCAAGGAAGAGAAAATCTCTGTATTTATATGCGGCTTCTCTTTTCCCCCTTTTTAAATTTTTTTTTTTATTATTAAATTTTAGTTTTTTATTTTATTGGTGGGCATTACTGTCTTGTCCAGCAGCGGACTTATAGCGTAAAAGAATGGTCGAAATTTACCACCTACCCAATTGAATGTGACCGTATCAGCTCGACCATTAGTGAGGTCCAAAACAAGTTTGTACTTCATAACAATTTCAGTTTCATGGGTGTAAATGTCTACAAATCACTTCAGGTGACCTTGAATGACTAAATAAGTCAAATTCGCATTGCCTATAACATTTGCCATGAAAAGACTTACCCCTATGCGTAATTTCAGTGCCATAGGAGCCAAAGTATTACCCAAAACTGGGGAAATTGAGTAGAAATGACCAAAATTGACCTCTAATGACATTGAATAACCTCCAATGTCAACCACTTAGCTTCGACGTGAGAGGATGTACCCATATGCAAATATTTAGTATGCGAACAGTTTGTTAATAGGCTAGAAATTACCTCTTGTGACCTCTGAGGTCAAAATCACAATGCATATGAGCTTCGCCATGGAAATGCTATGTCTAATTTCAACATCTTTGGCGCAAAATGGTGGCCAGCAACTCTGAAATGAATGACCTCCGAGGACAACCTCACACAACTACACCCTGCTTTTCAGTGTGGCTTTGGACACTGAAACGCAAACTTCTGCTTGTTTCTTTGTCGGACTGTTGTATCAACAAGTACGTTTCAGTAAACAGAATATAAAATAAATAGACAATAATCCATTTATATAAAACAACTGATAAGGTGTCTGTCTGTCTGCCCCCCCCCCAAAAAAAAAACATTGGCGCAACTCAACCAAATTTCGTATGCATGATCAGTGGACCTATAGAAATAATTTGGACTATTCGGTTTTTCAATTAAATAGTTTCTTAAGGGTTTTAGGGGGGTTCTATTTACATGTAACTATAATGTGAAACTGGACCCTTACTTTCCGTTCAATATAAATATATAGATTATATTAATCTATTGTATTACACTGTGCATCTTTTTCTTCCGTTTTTTTGGTTCCTGGGTAATAAGTATCATTTTCTAATTGATTGTATCTAAAAAGTAAAGAAAATGTCAATTATTCCCTTCAAACTTTGCTTTTGCGACCAGGACAGTGATACTTTTTTCAATTGGACAACGTGCAAATTTGTACAAAAAGTTAACAAAAAGCAATGAGATGTGAATATCACTGTCCTGGACACAAAAGCAAAGGTTGAAGGGAATAATAGCCATTTTCTATATTTTTATGCATTTGCAATTAGAAAATAACACTCACTACCCAGGAACAAAAATCGCGTTGCACCGTGTTATTTATTACAAACAATTGGATCTCTTTGTCTGTCTGCTCCCCCCCCCCGGATAATCATTGGTGCAACTCAAACCAATTTGGTATGCATAATCAGTGGACCTACGGAAAGAATGAGGGCTATTTGGTTTTACAAAACAACAGTTTTTAAGGATTTTAGAGGGTGTCCTATTTACATGTAACTATAAGGTTCATTCTCAGTTATGGGAAATAAATACAGATAACGTATATATCTATCAACATGTTTACAACCTTGCGACTAAGATCCAAACTAAGGCTACTGATTTCAATTCACAATTCATAGTCTTCAAATTGTGCACCTGTGAAGTAGATATTTACGGAGTGCATCAATTGAGACTCTGGGGGCGTTTGCTCACTTAGTTTGTCATGTAAACGTATTTCATATCTCACTACCGTTAAGTGTGCAAACGCCCCCATAGTCTCAATTGATGCACTCCGTAAATATCTACTTCAGGTTGGGAGCCGGCAGATTCATTGACAACATTTTTACCGATAACAATTTATCGAGATGTACAAATTACCGAGAAGGTCAAAATGAAATAATTTTATAAAATAAAACAAAAATAAATTTCACAAACAAACACTTTTGTTTTTATTTAGGCTAAAAAACATTTAAGTGGTATCTTTGCAGTTTAAACAGGTTTTCGTCAGTTGATTTTTCACGTCGTAGTTCAGCGTCATTTCTATATTTCAATGTTTTTGATTTAATTTTAGATATTATACTTACTTTTTCGATGATGGAGTATTGTAAATCATTATTTCATTTTTGACTATTTACCTTCAACATAATTTTTTAGTCGCCTTTTTAAATCGGAAATTAAGATGAAGGTAAATTATTTATTTAGTTGTTATGATGTGTGCTTTTTATTATTACGCTAAAAAGGTTAAGATACATTTATTATTTCAAAAACAAACAATTGTATTTACAGTACACAAAAAAAGTTAAAAAGACTTAAAATTTAAGTTACAAGTTTTATTTAAAAAGCATAGTTTACACTGGAAACAACTTTTTTAAGACAAACATCTTCGTTTTCTAAACATGAAAAATATAATGTGTAGATTGAAAGATTGAAAGATTGTACATTTAATCTTTTTTTAAAGAATAATGGGATAAATATTTCTTACAATAAAAATAATTCTTATACAAGTTTTTAACTTTTTTTCTCGTCAACAGTTTGAGAAGTCCGTAAATAGCTGAAAACGGAATGGGCTCTCTGCCGAACGATTGCCAAATCTTTAATATATTTTCGTTACAGTCAATTCTTCTTAATTATTAACCTTTTTGTAATTTTAAATATATATCTCGGTAAAATGTGTCACGAATGAATTTTACATCTCGATAAATGTCGGCAATTTAGTGTCTGTCGGTGAATATTCCGCGACCCACTTACGTTACCTGTATTTGTTTCCCATAACTGAGAATGAACCATAATGCTAAACTGAAACATAACATTCCGTTCAATATACATACATATACATACTAACTGAACCCGCCTAGCTAGAATTCCGAAATATGTATCAACAAGTTGTATCTTATGTATATTCCGTTCTTATTTATACGAATGTCAGCTTTTGACCCCCAAAGTTCAATAGATCCCCCCGACGTTTATCGACCCCCTTTTGAACCCCCAGGCATTTATCGAACCCTTTGATAGTTCCATCGCCCACCCCCCTTCCCGACCACTCTGGAGTCCTCTGGACCAAAATTAAAATATATACTATAAATATTGTTTTTTTAAATTAATCATTTGTTTTTTACACTGTTATTCATCGTGGTGGTGGTGGTATGATGCTGTGTGTAGTCGGACTTTACATCCCATCAGAAACATTTGATCCGGTTGATAAGACGTGACCCTGTTGAGATACGGTTGGTGAATCGAGTTAATAGTTGCCGATGAGTTGGCTGTCCTACGCCAGGGTTGCCATTTTGGCTATTTTATGGCCTTTTTTAAAAGCATTTAGCCATGAACTTGTTGGTTTGGCCATATCTATTTTTAATTTTTTTAATTAAAAGATATGAAACAAAACAATGTCTAAAACTGCATGTCTCCTTGATTATAAACATGTTGGTAGATGTCTGGGGTTCGATGAGGGGTTTAATAATAGTCTAAAAGGTTTTGGGACCCCTGCTTTTACGACTTTGAAATATATAGGATTGATTGGGGTATGTTAAATAAATTCTGATTTTTGGTGTGTACTGGTGTTTAATGTTATCAGACCTACCAAGTCTTCCGCATTTCACGGAAAACCCAGCATTTTGAAGCCAAGTTCTGTCTCCCCCTCCCCGCATGTAATGAATTTGTACGAATCTCCCGCACTGAAAAGAAATATGCCTGTAAAAAATTGTTTTCCCTTCCTAATTCAGTGTTGCCAACTCAAAAAATATTTTTGCGCTACTTTGACTGCCAAAAAGCGCTAGATTCTCTTAAATAGCCAAAAATAGCCATATACTGCCAAAAAGACACTAGAAATGGTCAAAAGTGGCCAGAATGTTTAAGCGCAAACGCGCGAATTTAGCGCTTTTTTTGCATTGCCAAAACAAGAAACGCGTGAATCTAGCGCGAAACGCGCTAAATCGGCAACACTGCTCCTATTTGCAGACCTACCAAATCTCCCGCATTTTGTTCAATTCACTGCAAAAGCTGTTTTAGACCTTCTAGAATTGAATATTTTCTTTTTTAGGAAATCTCCCTCCTGAGAATTTCTAAACCTTAGCAGGTCTGTGTTTTATAAACAATTTTGAATTTGGCCATTTCTTTTGGCCAGAAACGTCTCCAATTATCTGGCAACTCTACTCTCCCTACTACTTGCTACTTTATCTTATAAAAACTAGGATAGGTATATCCCACTTTGGAGTGGGTGTCCCACTCAACGACTGGATTTTGCTGTAGTTATTGTCATAACACACGACGACGAGGGCTGCTTAAGCCGATAGACGAGCACTAGGTAGCAAAGAAAAACACACAGAATCTGGATCTATCGTCACAATGGCAACCTGGTTGTTGATTAATGAGGGTCCCACCTGGTTACTTGTGGTGAGTAAAAACATGAAATAGATATTAAATCGGCTGTTGTTATTACGCCGTTTGTTTAGTATAGTAAAACTTACCTTTTAAACACAAATTACGGTTCTATAGAGTTTAATCAACGAATGCTTAGTTCAAATTTTTCTCCATTCTTTCTTACTAATGACACAGTTTATTACGATAGAATTAACATGCTGCAAGGTAACCCCCACCCCCATTCGGGCAAATCAAGCCCTTTGCCTCCTCCCTAAACCAAACAGTCCCCATACGTGGTATTGGCACGCCTATGACAAGCAAGCACTGCACTGTTTATTTGTAAATTAGTTTAAACAATTTAGATAATAAATTAAAATGTGTTCGTCTCGAAATTGATGAACTAGAGATCTTTCTAAAAAAATTAGTTTCACGATTTAAACACTTTCAAAAGAGCAAAAATATTAGCCACTTAGGTACATTAGTTGAAAAGTTGATGTGGTCTATTTGTGTTTTGTTTACACTTTAGCAGTAGCAGCCATATTGTCCGGGTTTATTTTTTATTTGATGAAGCATTGTCAACCATTATGATTCATTTGTGCCTAGTATGTTCACCCAAACTGTCTACATGGGTTTCTTCAGTTTTTTAATGTTGGGCTGGCTATGTATATATCGCGCGTACAGGCCGCACCAAAATGAGCTAGATAGCTGAAAATTTAAACATTTACTACTAGAAATAACGGTTCTTTTTTTTGGGGGGGG
>VCCN01006721.1:505903-517260 GCA_006491835.1 Architeuthis dux | reverse complement strand
AGTTATAAACAGGATATCGATGAAAACCCCAAACTTCAAGGTATCCAGGACCAGAAACAGACACATCCGGTGTTCAAAACTCATAAACGGGATATCGACTGAACTTGGAGGTGGTGGCTAAATATCCAACAGAAGGTATTGTGATATTCGTGATTTTGACATGTTTTACGTACGTTTCTGAAATTGACTTTCTTTCTCAACAGGAACCTGTATTTGAAATGTTTAAATTACTGGCAGGTTCGACCGGTGCCGTAATAACACTCTGTCTCATTATAATGGTCTCGTCATCCACTGATTTCATACGGTAAAACACTATCAACATCTTTCTCACTATAAACCCGCATTTTATCAACTAGTCTACCTGTGTCGTCAAAAATGATGACAGATTTTTAACCTGTTAATAATTATATGCAATTTTAAAATTTAGAGTCTTTTTATAACATATGCTAGAGGGCCCGCACTAGCCTTATTCGTACGTGCCTTTTTGTTTCTCTGTTTGACTACATCTAACAATGAATGTATTTTCTTTGTTTCTCAACAGACGTTCATATTTCGAAGTCTTCTGGTTCACACATCATTTGTTTGTCATCTTCTTCATTGGTCTCATTGCTCACGGTTTTCAGTAAGTGCATTAATCTCTATGGCGATTACCAAGTGTGGATACAGTAGATCTTCCCTAATCCTTTTACCTGTAATCCAGTTCCTTAACTAGTTCGGCACTGATTTCAAATTTCACATGACCAATGTAATTTCAAAAGCAAAGGATGAAGAAATAGGACTAGATTATGAGTGAAGGGCTTAACTAATCATAGTCCTGTATATGCCAGACTATAAGACGAATGGTTTATAAGGGTATTTGGAGGACTACCTCTCACTGAAACTCATCCAAGCCCCATAGCTGTCCACTTTGAGCTTTGGTAGGCAGCCCCTAGTCATAATACCAGCGCATTAGATACAATATAATATTTGCAGTCCAATTTTATTTAAAATTAAATATCCAGTATATCCAGTACTTATTTTGCACAGTAAACTCACAAAAACTAGAAATAGAGCAGGATCACCCCCACTTTATTTTATTTTTCACACATTTTGATTTTCATTTTGCTTTTTGGGGTTTTATGTTTCCTTTTTACATCTGCCACACAATAACTCCAAAAATACTCAATGGATGTCAATGAAATTTTGTGGAAGGGTCTGCAATGGTGTTTGAGAGAGGTGGTCAAATTTTGGGGGTGGATCCATGCACAATTACCTCCCCTGACAATGGCACTGGCAGAGGTATGCACTTTGAGTGCTTTTTAGTTGTTGTTTTGGGGTGGGTTGTTTTTTCGTGTATTTTGTGTTTGTTTTCGTGTATTTTTTAGTTCCAGATCTTTCAGTAACCATCTTTCCGTATCTTTGCCTTTTCCAGGGGAGTCGTACGTCATCAAACCAACGTGGATGAACATGATCCTGAATTGTGTTCTACAAAATTTCAACGATGGGGAGCCGATCCAGACTGTTTAGTATATCCAACCTTTGCTGGAAATCCATCTCAGGTAAGGTGGGTTTTTTTTTCTAGAACAACGGTTTCCAAACTGGGTTTCGCTGACCCCTGGGGTCCACAAAGGTATTACTTGGTATCCGTGAACCTGTTGAGTAGGTGGACCTTTCAAAAGCCTGGTGTCTGTGGGAAACTTTTAATAAAAGGGGTCCTTAGTAATGAAAAGGCTGTTCTAGATGTTTTTCATTTATATTCAGCCTATGAACATCAGGGAGATGCGGGTGGCCAAACGGTTAACAGCACAGAGAATGGAATTGACGAACTGAGTTCAAACTCTGGCAATGACAGTTTGCGTTCACTTTGCACTGGTGCCCTTGGGAAATGCATGAATCCATTCCCCCTTTCTGCTATGGGTAAATAGCAGGGTGGTTGGAGCCCTTTAGCCCTGTAAGGCAGTCCATTTTGGGCGTTGGGCTAGCACCCTGGCCCTGTAAAAACTACTGATTGGGTTTCCGTGGATCATTCGAATAATGGAGACAAAACCATTGCCTCGTCTGTTGTGGGACACAGGAGAAACTGAGCTGAGTAGATAGAAACTGTATTAATCACTGCTACCCACAAGACTGGTTTAAATACTGTTGCTGGGTTTAGGTTATTCACGTGTTCTGACATTTATAGGTATCTATGTATCTATCTATCTGGACTTTGCCCACCCCTAATCGTTCATAGTAGTGAAATTCTGCACACACACACACTCCCTTCAATGAGTAGGGAAAATGTTGTTTGTTTTTTAAATTCCCCCCAAATAGGTTTTTAGATATGCATTTCGATATGCAATGTAAGTTTATGCCAAATTGATCCTTTAGTTTGTGTCCAGCAGCATTCTCACTCACAAATTTGGACTTTTTAGTGATCACTGCACACCACCACTGTTTAATTCATGAGGTAAAAAGAAGCATATATAGGTGGTGGTGATTCATAATTTCCCTTGGAATGCTAGTACTTATTTTTTTCAAATCATTATCTTATTGATAGGTAATATTTTGTAAAGTCTCAGTACACCTGACCTTGAACAATGCCTTGTGTGACAGTCTTGCAAGCCATTGGTAACAAGTTCATTTCTCACTGGGACTCCTTGAGAGAAAACTAACATTGCAAAGATTATTTGCAACAACACACACGAGAAGATTATTGTGCTAGGGGTGCCAGCCATAAAACGGTAATAGACTATAGGACAGCCAGTTTACACTGAATAAGAAAATTTGTAAGTTTTAGTCATTCCATCGATTTCTTTTTTTTTCTTTTTTTTTTTTCATTCATTTTTTTGTTCACAAACTTCATGCAGTGCAATGTCTGTAGCATATGTTATAAAGGGGCACTAAATTCGCAAATACACATAAAAAGTAGAACATAAATGTTATACTTGCATAGTAAACCAGACAATAGTGAACTAAAATAAGATTATATTCAGTAATAGTATTACTTTGGTTTGGTTTTGATTCATGTGCACCGGCCACCACGTTACACCGATTTTTCAAGTGTAAACATAAGTTTTCAAACACACATATCTTATTCAGTATAAACTGGTTGTCCTATACTGACAAACTGTGTGAAATTGCAGTCGAAATAACGAAAGAAATGAAAGAAACAATCGTGATTTTCTCTGAGTAAAAACACAACTGTTTAGAACGAGGCCTACGCTGATGATGTCACACTTCTCCACTCTATTACCAAGCTAATTTTGCAAGCCGATTCGCTAGTTTTTAGTTAGGTAAGCACTGAGCGCCCCATTTATGTTGCTTTGTGCCAGCCTAAGCTTAATGCAGAGCCTCGGCTCATAGTTTTATATTTCCAACTGGTGCCAGAAGTCAGGGTTGAAGCTTAGGTAAAGACTGGATTTCGAATGTTGATTTTCAAGGCATGCAGGCTCTTTCCACTAGATATTGGCACAACACAACTTTCCACCATTTTTACCTATTCTGTCACGTTCCGTAAGTCGATTGTGAACCATATACAATTTACATGTGGAATAGATTTAGTAATAAGAAAGTAGCTATGTTAACCTATGTGGCATGGTGTTTCATCTTAAGCGAAGTTATTGTTAAAACGCGTTGGATACAATGGTTCTTGTACGATCACCGAAGTTAAGCAACTTATAGTATATAAGTATATATAGTATACCAGGTGTAAGCAGCTGGGGATCCTGTGGAGAGCCTCCTGTGGCAATCCTGTTAATCCTCCTATGAGGAGACTGATCTCTTCATTATGCTTACACGCGCACACACACAACCCACTGACTGGCCTGGCTGCGAACGACAAGAAATGAATGAAGTCAATTGTTCTCATGATTGAATGTGATGTTATAATTTGTTCTTTTCCAGGCTTGGAAGTGGGTCACTCTTCCAGTTTGTCTGTACATTATCGAATCTATTATCCGCCTGATTCGAAGATACCAAAAAGTATTTATTACGAAGGTAAGTAAATATATATATATATATATAATGTATTCTTCCAGACTTATAATTAATATTAAAATATTTGATTTAGTTTGGAACAGAAAGTTTACTATATAAACATGGTCGAAGTAGTAGCTATGGCCATAGAAGCAATAGTATTTACTGAATGGACCATCTGTGCTATATGTGCTGCTATGAGAAATATAGAGTAATAGCTTTACTGACTGTTAAGCTGCTGATGATATAAAGAGATAGAAAGGCTAAGGCTCACTGTGTGTGAGAATAAGGTTGTTTGTGTCTTTCTCACTCTGTCTGTTGTCGGCGAAATATATTAATAACATAGATGCATAAAAAGGGTAAAATAAGAATACGATGCATGTATGCACATTTAACATTTCAATAGAATAAAAATACATAACACAAATGTAACGTAACAAGAAATGTATTTATTGAAGAATGCATATTATCAACATAGTAATCAATAGAGAAGAAGAATTGCTTTTAAAAGTTTGGTTTTACTACTTAGTTGTAGAATAAAATTACTAGTATGTGTTTTAGATGTAAAGTAGATAAAAGTTCATATTGGTTTCATATGAGGTGTGTATAATCATGTGTATGCAAAAGGAATTTATACAAAAGTTTGTAAGTAATGTATAATGTGTGAATGCATAGGTACATAATTTGAAATGAGGGAAAGATGCGCGACTTGTTAAATGTTGGAACAAACCACAATTCTGCATTCTGTAGGACAACAGAAAAGGGAATGAACCCTAATCGAAATGTGTTTGCCTTCTTATAGCAGTGGGTATGTGGTAGGTGCTGGATTTGTCACAGTTTCTAAAGTTAATTAGAATAGAAATAGTACTAGCTTTATCCCAGACATTTAGTCTGTGTATAGTATTACAGATTAGGTGGATATTTCGATGTAGGTGTGTTAGTTATCTGGAAAGGATATTTAAACTTGAGTGTTCCTGTGAAAATATGTGTGTTTTCTTTTACTTAAATGACCTGAGTGTAATCTTATTTTAGTTCACAAATGCAAAGAGTGTCAATTTAGCTCAGTTAGTAAGACACCAGCCTAGCAATCACTAGGTCGTGAGTTCAAATCACGGTAGGAGAACAGGGATTTTACATATCAGTTTACACACCAAATTTTGGTGAGGATTGTTGTTCTTGTTCTTTTCGTTACAGTAGAAAAGTAAAGTCAACTCTGACTTTGACTTGTAATTTGACAACATACACCTAACACCACATTGTAGGTTTTAGAGAGAACAGCAACGATTTAAATTTCTATCTGAATTCTTAAAAAGTCAGTAGAAATGTGTTATACCGTTTATATTTTGAAATTTTCTTTGCTGTACTTGAATTAAATAATATGTTAATTAATCATAGAATTTATCTCTGAGATTTTTAAGTGAATATTTTGATTGCTTTCCATTCTACCCAGGGCCGGCCCAAGCCTTTATGGGGCCTTAAGCAGAATTTGATTTGGGGGGCCTCACCATCATTGAAGCCCTCTTTGACTGGTGGCCACGGGGTCCTAAGCAGTTGCTAAGTTCACTTATGCGTCAGCCCAGGTCTGCTTCTACCATAGAGATATAAAGTCTATAATAAACTATATTTATATTTCTACGATTCTACAGACTTTGGATGTGAACCCGGGGTCCCACAAAACCTGTTTTCAATTGGGCCCCGTAGCTCCTAACGCAGGTCCTGCTCGTAACTATATAATATTTGTGTCTTTTGCATAATTGCAGGTTGTGAAGCATCCGTGCAACACAATCCAATTGCAACTAAAACGTGCTGGAGGTTTCAAGATGGAACCAGGCCAATATGTCTTTCTGCAATGTCCTTTGATCTCACGACTAGAATGGCATCCGTTCACTTTGACATCTGTGAGTATGAGTTTGGTATTCAAAATTCAAGAGAATAAATTCTGGATCAAATGTAAAATCCGGACCCCAAAATTGATTCAAGTCAAAAGTACAAAATATCAGATTACCGCGTAATCAAAATTTAATCAAAACAAGGAAGAAATGGAATCACAAAATCTTATTAATTAAATTAAATTTCAATTTGGTGAAATCTGAAAATTTGCACTTTTGACATGAATCAATTTTGGTGTCTGGATTCTACATTTGATCCTAAATTTGACAATTTGCGCTTTTGACATGAATCAATTTTGGTGTCTGGATTCTACATTTGATCCTAAATTTGACAATTTGTGCTTTTGACATGAATCAATTTAGGGGTCTGGATTCTACATTTGCTCCTAAATTTGACAATTTGCGCTTTTGACATGAATCAATTTTGGGGTCTGGATTCTACATTTGATCCTAAATTTGACAATTTGCGCTTTTGACATGAATCACTTTTGGGGTCTGGATTCTATATTTGATCTTAAATTCATAACTTTTACCCATTCCATTGTTCCGTAAATAAACTGCCAAAAAACTTATTCCGTCTTTATACCACTATTGCTTTTCTTTTTCTTTCATAGGGTTTCGACCGGTTCATTCTCTGACCACCTTCAGAGGTCTTTTCTCCCCATATAGGATTTAGTCTTGTGTCGAGTCTACTACTGCTAATAGACCCACAACAGACTTGACACTGGACACAATTCCTCCTGAATAAAGCTGGAGAATGCACCGGCTGAAACGTTGTGGGATGGCGAACAAAAATAAGAGATATTATCTTGAATTTTAACATCACTAGATGAACCATTGTCAACCATTATCATTTTTGACTGGTATTTCTTTAATCTTAATTTCACTTGCTTATCATCACAACAACTCAGAACGTAATTCTTTTCTAATTGGTCCGCATGGTTCTAAACTATTATTGAATGAAAGACTTTATCAGATCAACCGAATCAAGTAGATTTTAATTCATAAAACACCTTGAATCCACTTTCATCATTCTTCAATTAAGTTTAATATTTTTCTATCTTTCATTGCTTCTTGGGATGAGTGTCAATAATTCTTCATCATTAAGAACAGGTTTGGTTTATTATTGGTTTCTATATTTCCAAACCTGAACACTTCGCACAGTAGTAGTGTTTACTTTAAACGCTTTGTTAATGTTATCAGCTTGAGCCACAATATATCCTAATTTGAAATCGTACTTGAAAGTTAGGTAAACATCATTGCTTTGAAGGGCTCCAAAACCTTCCAATAATAATGAATTGTATTTCTATTTACATTGAATCCACAAGAAAACCTTTCACTTTTAGCCTTATGACATAAAAAAACATAACCTAATATTGTTAACGTAAACTCTTTTTTATTGAATAGGCACCTAATGATGATTACATATCTGTCCATATTCGTCGAGTCGGGGACTGGACAAACGCATTAGCAAAAGCCTGTTTTGTGGATGATGATATCACACCAACACCCGACCAACTTCCAATGTAAGAAACAAATATTACTATCATTCCAAGAGAGATTATGAGTCTTATCATATATGCTGTGTTGGGGGTGATCAATTAAAACGTTGGGAAACTCATCTGTTGTTGGGCTGTGGTCACTAAAAACATGCGGGTACAAACTAATGATTAGCATAAACCAATGGAGCTAGAGGACTGAAAATTTAAACATTTACTCCTTATTATGTCTAGAAAAAGAAACGGTTATTTTGTTTTTCGAAAATCCCCCCCCCCCAAATAGGTTTTTATTTGGGGGTTCAATTTACAATTTAAATCTAAATTGGTCCCTTAGTTTGTGTCAGGCAGTGTTCATGCTTCTTTTTTTAGTTAGGCAGTGTCCATGCTTGTTTTTTTTAGTTAGGCAGTGTTCATGCTTTTTTTGAAAATTCGGACCTTTTTTAGGCCCAACAAAATACGAGAGGAGTAACTTCATTGATCACACCCTTTTCCATTTTTGAATTGATCACGCCCAACACGGCATGTTACCAAAATACGTTTGTCACATGACGGTTTCTATTGAGTGACTAACCAGACCTGATTCATTTTATTTTTTATTCATTATTGTTGCTTGCACACTCGATTTTCAAGCGTTTCTTTTTCTTTTCTTACAGTATGACAGTCGATGGTCCTTTTGGTACAGCCACAGAGGTGAATGGTTTCTTTTTTGTTTTTTTGTGGTGTCTGTCAACGAAGTTTGTGTGTCCACACAATATCTCAATATCTTATATTTTGTGGAAGGTTAGGCCATCAGCCAAGGAATTGTGGACAAAATTTTGGTGGTGGATCCAGGATTTTTCCCACTTTTGTTAACATTGCGAATCTCTCTCTATCTATCTATGTTCATATCTATCTATGTTTCTATCTATCTATGTTTCTATCTATCTATCTATGTGTCTATCTATCTATCTGTGTTTCTATGTTTCTATCTATCTGAGTCTCCACATTGTCTTTTTCCTAGCATTATATATATATATATATATATATGCTCATGTCTATCTATCTATGTTCATATTTATCTATCTATGTTCATATCTATCTATCTATCTATCTATTTTTATATCTATCTATCTATTTTCATATCTATCTATCTATTTTCATCTCTATCTATTTTCATATCTATTTATCTATATTCACATCTATCTATCTATGTTCATATCTATATATCTATCTATCTATGTATATATCTATGTTCATATCTATGTATATATCTATGTTCATATCTATCTATCTATCTATGTCCATATCTATCTATGTCCATATCTATCTATCTATGTTCATGTCTATCTATCTATGTTCATGTCTATCTATCTATGTTCATATCTATCTATCTATGTTCATATCTATCTATCTATCTATGTTCATATCTATCTATCTATGTTCATATCTATCTATGTTCATATCTATCTATCTATGTTCATATCTATCTATCTATCTTCATATCTATCTATCTATCTTCATATCTATCTATCTATCTTCATATCTATCTATCTATCTATCTATCTATGTTCATATCTATCTATCTATCTATATATATCTATATCTATGTTCATATATATAAATATATCTATGTTCATATCTATCTATCTATCTATGTTCATATCTATCTATATATCTATCTATGTTCATATCTATCTATCTATGTTCATATCTATATATCTATCTTCATATCTATCTTCATATCTATCTATCTATCTATCTATGTTCATATCTATCTATCTATCTATGTTCATATCTATCTATCTATCTATGTTCATATCTATCTATCTATCTATCTATCTATGTTCATATCTATCTATCTATGTTCATATCTATCTATCTATCTATCTATGTTCATATCTATCTATCTATGTTCATATCTATCTATATATTTATCTAGAAACCTCTGTTAGGGCAGACATGACAACTCCTTCTCTCTGATGTTCCGTTTGATAACGACTTAATAAGTCGAAACATGTTAAGATATTAAATACATTTCATCATTATGTCGGGTAACCTTTATCCTTTTGTACACCATATATTGCTTTATTTGTTTTTTATTGTTTATTTTGTTTTCTAAATACTTTCTTCCAGGATGTCTTTACGTATAAAGTCGACGTCTTTGTTGCAACAGGGATCGGTGTGACCCCGTTTGCCTCAGTCCTCAAATACATATGGTAAGCGAATTATAAACCTTTTTATTATATAAAAATTCAACAAAAATAGTTTTAATTCAAATGTGTTGAGTAAAGTTTTTAAAAAAACTTCCTCACAATCACTGTGAGTAGTAATGTAGTTATTACACACATCCATATTTGATGCGGAGGTGGCCTAAATGTTAATGGCACTGAAATTGATTGATTGATTTGTTTAGCGGCATATCAACCCTTCATGGGTCATTTAATGCCAAAATCAGTTTAAAATTCTGAAAGTCAGGTTTTCTTGCGACTTTGGTGAAAGAAAAGGGGGCCCCTGTTTGGGGGGGGGTCTTACCCCTCTGGGATATTTATCATCTTGGCACTGGCCCTGTAGCTCAAATCTTCATGCCGTTGCTTAATTACATTATTCTTTTATTCGGTTAAGAACTACTTTACAAGACAGCCTCGTTGCAAACTTTTCTACAATTTTCGTTTCCAGTAACAGGAGGTCATTTAACAGTTTGTTGGAGAAGGTGTACTTTTTCTGGATCTGCCCAAATACAGGAGCATTTCAGTGGTTTCAGGAACTCTTGGAGGCCATAGAGGAAAAGTTCAACGAAGATGTGGAGAATCGCTTCCTCAGTTACCATATTTACCTGACGCAAGGCTGGAACAATAAACAAGTAAGTCTGTCTACCGAATCATTTTTTAGTTTGTTTGTAATGTATCTGCAAACGGTGCGGCATGGACGTCTTGTGCGAAACCCAAAAGATTCTTTAGATAAAGAAGCTGCAGTTTCAACGGACAAAAATCAAATTTCAATTGTTTTTCTCTATGTGAAATCTCGGAATTGAGCTGGGCGGACCAGCTATTTTAACAAACAAAAACAAAACGGTAGCATTTCTGGCAAACAAGATTTTTTTGCGGTTGTCTCAGCTATGCTGTGCCGCCGATTAAGAGGATTCCCTGCCAAGGGACGCGACTCTGCACCGTGTAGCGTCGTCATCTTTTGTGCAACCTCACATATTTAAATTTAGAAGCATGTTATTAGCAGCTATTGTTACCTTTCTTGTTTCCAAATAGCTGCCGCTTTAGCTGCTGATGGGTTCAACCGAGTCGGCTGCTGCTACAGATAGCAAATTTAAAGTTAAAAAAAGAGACAAGAAGATTCCTTGGAACAGCATTTAACATTTTTTTAAATGGTCTACTGACATCGGCTAATTTCATGTGGTTCAAGAGATTAGTGGGGTTTTTTTTCACTTTTTTAAAAATTCAAGCTAAATGAACAAAGGATAAGTTGGGGTTAGTTTTTTTAGTGTTAGGGTTTGGGTTAGTGATAGGATTAGTGTTAGTAGGTAGGTTTGGGGTTAGCATTAGTGTTTCAGCTCTGTGAATGTAATTTCCAGTTCAGGTAAAAAGTCTCTTGTTACTTGCAATGGGACAATACATGTAGGTACAGCAGACCTACTACATTTACGTACAGCATTTCTTTTTTCTGGTAAAGGTATACGTCCTTCAGTCATTTGAATTCAAAAAGTGGGAAAATGTTGAAATTGTCATCTACTTCTTTGACTTTAAATTCAGCATCAGCAGCGGATTCGACCGAGTTGGCTATCAGCAGCAGCTAAAGCGGCGGCCATTTGGAAACAGGAAACATCACGATTGCCTTATTTTCTATTTCCATGATTTAACATGGAAATAGCAAATAACATGCTGTTTAAATGTTAAAATGTGTCATACTCGTTTTAGGTTTGAGATATATATATACGTATATGTATGTATGAATATGCATGTATATGTATGTATATATATGCATATATATATATATGTATATGTATAATCATCATCATCCGTTATAAGTCCACTGCTGGACGAAG